>BHFT01039106.1:0-10472 GCA_004320025.1 Laticauda laticaudata
GGAAGGCTGGCCATCTGCAGGTTTTGGGGATCAAACCAGTAGCTGTTGATATTGCTTTGCGCGAGATCAAGTTTCATTGAAAAATTTCCTCCCCCTGATGAATGCAACAGGTGTTGAACTACTTGGACTAGGGTACGCGCTTGCTGGAGTGCTGAGAGGGTGGCATTATAGTCCACCACAGTCATACTGACCAATCTGGTTTGACAGGAGTCACGTGGGAGTTTCCCCCTGGCATGACGATTGGCTCTACACCCCTTGTGTGATGAGTTTTGTCAGCTTCTCATCTATTTTTTTCCGGCTTGATTTAAAGGGGGCCCCAAAAAAAAAAAGAGGGAAAAACGCGCTGGTTTGAGCCTTGATGGGAGCTTCTTCGGGTTCTAGGCTGATTGTTTAGGGGGTTTTCCCCTTGTTACTTGCTAGGTCCCATCAAATACATTTCCAGAACTTTTCAGCGGCTCCCTTCCCATCAGTCTTGGCGACCACTGTTTGATTCCTGTTCACTCTGATTCCCAGGGGCGCAAACCATTCCAATTTCCGAGCAGACTAGGGTGTCATTGGTCGGATTGTCAGAGGAAGTTACTTCAGCGTGGTTTTTGATTCTATGAGAAAATTGTCCAAAGATCACTACCAGATTTGTTTTCCTTGGTATCTTTTTGGGAAGTATTAGGCTTTGCTGTTTCTGTTCTCTTTGCTTGATGTTCTGGTATTAGATTTCTGATTGGTGTTCCATGGATTACATTGACAGGTATGATCGGAGTCTTACTTTCATTTCACAGGGCTTTTCCTTTGATTTTTATGTTTATTCGGACCTTTTTTGCTTTTGCTTGCCCTCTGCTATTCCTATGTTATTGTTTGGTGTGTTTCTTCTTCTGTCGTTCATTTTGCCGGCTTTCTGTTCTCTCGGCTTTCCATCGGCTTCGCTTGTCTAATCTCTGTTTTCGGGTGGGTGGGGGTTTGTGCCGCGTCTTCCATATTTTTTGGGGCTTAAGCTCTTCTCTCTCTCGTTTTTTCACAGAGAGAGCGGGGTCAGACCTTTGCAATGTGTCCCCTGTTGTCTCCAAAATTCTGCACATGGTCATCCTCGTTGCACTCGCAAAATCCGACTCTCGCCGCAGTTCGGACAGACGCATTAGGCGGTGTGGTTCCCCCCGATTTCTCAGCGCAGACTAGAGAATTCCCTGTTCTTGACTATCTACCCACCCTCCTCCTTCCTCTTTTTATGCCACTTATAGCGTATCTCTCTCATTGTTGAGTGGCCTTGTGTATCGGTTTCTCCGTGTGGTCATGTCTTCTCCAGGTTCGCCTCGTTCGTGCCGCGCGCTCTCCATCATCGGGGGGCTCAGTCCACAGTGGGTTGTTTCTGTGGGTTTCCTCCACCTTTCTCTTCGCTCAGCAGATATACAGTGTCTTCTGTGGTTCTGGATTTGGTTTGAGTTTCATTTGCGCGCCATCGGCCGCGCTCGCGCGGTTCCTTGTTCGGATTTCTTGGCTGCTTTCAGCGGCGGGAGGCTTCTGTGGATGGCCTCAGCCAACTGTGTATTTGTGCGTTCTTGTTTGTAGGCTTGCTTTGGAGTATATCGTTTCTTCATTTCGAGGGACCCGCCGATCTTCTCATGGGCTTGTCAATGTTGAGAAACTCGGCAGGGCTCCTCCAATATTCCTTTAGGGGCTGCTACGAAATTCCGATGGTCTTGTCTTCTCATTTGATCTCGCTTATAGAATTCGTTCTTACTAAGATTGGAGATCACAGGCGCGTAAATGGGCTTCATAGCATTCAGTTTAATTCTGGGCCATGCCATTGTTTGACGTCCTCACGGTCTCCCACGGTTTGGCTAACGCCTTGGCCATTTTGAAAATGGCAGGGCCACAGTGCGTGAGGAATACGGCTCTCTTCCTTTGGTCAGATATTTCTTGTAGCTCGTTGCTTTCTAAGAACATAAGAAAGCTGTCAGTGTATGACTCCCAATCTTCTTCGGCTGGGTTGAACGGTGTGGGCGGCGCTTTGTTACCGGCCATTTTGTTTGCTTGGTTCTTGTTGCTGCGTGCTTCGGTCTCACTCTTCTAAGACGATCCCACCTTCGTCACCAGTGTTCTGTTCTGAGAAGAAAGGTATGCGAGACCAGTGTTCTAACAAACAGCTCTTTTTATTATAACACTCAGTGACTTGTAACAGAACATTTGCCAGAGCCGCGGCAGCCCTTTTTATAGCAGCTGCTCACGGCTTGCGGCCAATGACAGTTTCCTGCTGTCAGGAGGGCCAATTGCAATGGTACTTTATTGACCAATCCTATTGTGGCCTGCTTGGCCAATCAGATTTAGTTAGTTGGAGTATTCTAATTTCTATACACAACAGATCTAATGGTAGAGAAAGCAAGGAATAATTTCATTTCAAGCAAAGGTCTTACCCAAGAAATCTCCATCCTGTCTTACCATTTTCATGATATTGACACTTGTTTTTTGATGACTTAAAAAGTCGCTTTGTAATGAGATGGGTGACAAACAAATTCCATAAATAAATAAGACTTTATACCTTTTCTAGTTACACTTACCTTGTGTATCATAGTCAAACTATTGAGAGACATTCTTACCTATCCAGGGGTGGGATTCTGCCAGTTTGGGCTGGTTCGGATAAACTCCTTGCTCCAAAAATCAGCTGGGAGTGTATTGGTTCACTCTGACAAACATGTGGGCCTGCCTGCCCCTGTGTTGTACTGACCTTTTCTGATCCTCACTTGTGTTACTCCCTCAAAGTAACATAGCAGGTAAGCGTTTTTGCATTGGTGGTCACGCACACGCAGTGTGCATCAGGTGTGAACGAAGTGCACAATCACCAAACCAGTAGTTATACTGGCAGCATCCCACCCCTATACCTATCAGGTACGGGTAAACATAGACTAGGTGCTACACTCTGAAGTTCTTCATAATATATAGTTATTGTTCTGTTTGCCTTATGCATGATGCCACATTGAGCAAGCAATGAACAGGTTGTATGTCAGCTGGTCCTGGAGATTTTCTCAAGTACTGTGCCAAACTCTGAAGTTTAAATAAAAGCAATGTTTGTTTGGCCACCTATTTTACTTGGAAAAGTAGGAATCCACATCAACCTTCAAGTATTTCAGAATGTTCTCACATAACACAAAAAGCTTCCAGGAGACATATAAACTGAGGAACATTGCATCAGGGTTATTGACAAAAAATACTATTTCAGCCATATGATGCTACTTCCTTAGTTCTGCAAGGTTTGTTCATTTATTGCCTTTTCCATCTTCTTACAGAGTATGCACTGAACTCTGTAATTTATTGCTGTACAGCAGCATTTTCTGAGACAAAGCTAGTCCTCATTTACTTCCCCTACAAATGATCATTCAAAGGATGAAGGACCACAGAGATTCAGTGAGCTCTGCTGTAACAAATGGTATTCAGGACCACAGCATATAGTGTTAGGCTATCTCATCAGAAAACATAAGCTTCAATCATCCTCAGATAGGGAGTATTTTCACAAAAAGTAAAACATGACACACACACACACACACACACCCACTTGTGTTCATGTTTGTATGTAAAGTTTTACACAAAGGTTCAGTAAAACATCACTGCATTATAATCATTCCCATATAATCCATATTGTAAGCAATTTGTTCCTTGATTCTGAATGTTTCTCACTGTTTCTCGGTTTTTTTGAATACTATCACCAATCAACTTCAAAATTATTTGGAAACCAAGAAGAGTAAAGCCAGTAATGGTGTGGAAATGCAAGTGGAAGAGAAGAAAGAGTTGTTTTCTATTTTTTTAATAAATAATTTTCCTGTCGAAGAAATTTAATTGTGGGTGCATTTGATGCTTTATTTCTATGATAAAATATAATCCAGTAAATGTTTTGTTAAATCTATGTTTTTAGCAAGGGTGAGCTGATGTCAGAGATAAAAAAATAACTTAAAGCTATATGAGCGTATCTGATTTTTCTCTCAAACAAAAAAGTCAATGGCTATATAGGATGTGTTCCTTTCCAACGCTCTTGAATATTGTCATCTATATACATATAATTCTGAAAAGAAATTACTGACATTTCAAAGAGCACAAAGGTCAGCTCAGGTGGCCATCATAGACATCAATATTTTAATAAAAAGTCTGACTTTTCATTCATTATTTAGCTTAAAAAAGCAAGGAAATGCTATTTTATTTTATTTAAAAAACCCACCTTGCATGTAGTTCTGAGCAGATATTTAGAAGATGGCTTAACTTTAGATTTTATAGCATTGAAAGCCTAAACAATAGCTAAAAATCACTTGCCAGAAAATACATAAATACATATTTATATGGAAAGGTAATTCGAATTTTGAAGAGATATAGGATAGCCAAATCAGCCTTCCAATCAACATGAAATATATTTGCCTCTGTGCTTTAGCATAGTCCTTTCTCTCTCTTTCTCTTTTAATGCTATTTGAAATATGTCTAAGAATTAACAATTGGCTCTGAATACACCAATAGCACGAACTTGAAGCCCTGCAGAAAAAAAAATCCACAGAAGATTCACTGACAATTAAAATGCTAACTGTGGAGCTTGCTTCTGTGTCTCCAATTTTAGTCTGGAGAATGTAGGATCATTTTGACAAACACCTAGGAGCACCATGTTATGGAAACAAATGTTTCCCTATGGGGGAAAGGCTGTTAGAAGTTATTATATTGCCATTTGCCAATTGGCTATATTTGAAAATGCTGTAATAGGAGCTGGGCCCTTTGATCTTTCTAGAAATTTAACTGGTGTAGCTGAAACGACAGCCTGGCTTCCAGGTCTCTAATAGACACACCTAATTAGTGGATTCATCTGCTTCCAGGAGTGATCAGGGGAAAAGTTGTGCTCTCCACTTCTTTAAGTTCAGAGTAAATTATTTCTCTGCATTTCTGTTCAGCTTCAAGTAGTTCAAAACTTTGCATCTCTGTAGAGTCAGCTTCTGAAAGCCTTCCCTTTGAATGAGGGAGCGCTTTTGTTCCTCCGTTATTGTTATTCATTCACAAGTATGAAAGGTTTCCTTCTCTCTCTCACTAAAGTGGGGTTATTTCAGGGCGGAGGTTTGAGTTGAGATAACCCACCCATTCAAGAGTGTGCCCTTTGGAGGAGCCCTTCAGATTGTTTAACGAAGCAAAGCCCGGGAAAGGAACTTTGTTCTTCTGGCCCACATCTTGGATCAATGGCATTTACCAGCTTCTAATGAATCTAAGGTCCACCGGGTGGAAAAATACAGTTGCTGTTGCCATTTCTAACTGTTTCAGTTGTTACACTGTTTTTTTTTTTAATTATGCAACAGCACTTTACTTAAGTGATCAAATCCTGTTTATCACAAGAGTCCTCTCTAATTATTTGTTTTTTAAAAAAATCCCAATAACTTTGAAGACTGAACATAGTTTAGGAAGATTCTGTATAGCCAAAAGCTTATTGTACCAAAATGCAGTCCTTCTTACTTTATGGAAGTTGTTCTCCCTCCAGTTAAAATACTGCAGAGGCCAATAGGGATAAGCACTAGATAAGTTAATGATTTATATCCGCACAAATTCTATATATTTATAAATAATGCACAAAATATTAGTATAAGATGAATGTCACAAACTGTTGATGTTATAAGATTTATATTTTTTGTTGTTTGTCTTTTTAAAATTAGAAAAGATTGAATAAAGTTTATTAATAAAAAATAAAACACTGCATAGGCCCAGGACTCTCTCTGTAACTGTATTATAACTACATCATTGAGTTTAATGTAGGCAGCAATTCTGAATACATCATGAAGAGCACAAGAAAAAACTCCATTAAATAAAACATGAATAAAAGAAGATTCTGAGCCACATTACAAACTGCATCAGGTTGTGAATATTGATCTAATTCTCATACACATAAGTAACATTGATATTGAACATGAAACTGAAAAATAACTCTTCTTTCCATCCATGTATTTGACTCCTGGCATAATACCATCCATTTTTTTCATGTTGAATAGATCACACTTCATAGAATATATAAAGACATAACTAAGCACCTATCCCAGATAAAATCAGCATACATGCACACAATGATTGCAATGTGTAGAGATATAGAATTGCTTGGGTCAACTCTATTGCAGCTATGTGTTACATACAGTTGCAGAAAATTGTTTTTTAATGAAACGTTACAAAGATGCTTAAAGATGCTGACTCTCTGTCTTGCATATATTTGAGTCTTCTATATTAACCTTAATACTAACCGAAATTCTCTGTCCAAAATCCATTTTGTTCAGGCAAAAGAAGGAGTGTAGGAACTTCTTTCCTTCTGTAGTCAAAGTGGTTCTACTGCTAAGCACCATAAAGCTATTGCTTTTGTTTACAGGTTGATAATCAATTGGGGGAGCCAAATCCTCCCAATTTTCCTCCCAGTGTCCCTAGAGAGACCATCTTAAAATGCACAAGTGCCTGGAACATAAGCCATGTGACAGCATGTATGGTGTAATAGTTAAAGTACTATATTAGGACTTGGAAAACTAGGACTGATTCAAATCCATCCTCAGATATGGAAGTTTATTGAATCATTCTGAGCCAATTATTCAATCTCAGTCAAAATTCATCCATAAAATTGTCATTGTAGGAAAATTGGTGGATATATCCCCATTAAATATATCTTCACCAATTCACAGCTATCAGTATGCTCTCAGAAACAAATGGAGAGAGGAATGGGAAAATAAGTACAGAAAGAAAGGGAAGTCTAACCTACATCTTGTCATCATCTGTCTTTGAATGCAATTGAGATACTATGGGTTTTTTTCCCCAGAACAACAACTTTGCAACCTCTATGGTACACTTTTATAAAGAAGCAAAAATGAAAAAAAAAACCACATAGTGTAAAGGAACACTTACACGTGGATGCCTGGTAGCTTGTCATATGCCTGCAACATGTCTCATGGGATTTCGTGACATAGCCAAACATGTCAAGACATTCCTCCTGTTTTCCGCACCACATGCTGTGACACTAATGGGCCTTCAAAGCTAAAAAATTTATATCCTGGCAGTTTTAGGTACAAATGCAGAAATGAAACAGGACTCTTTATTTATAGCAATAGCAATAGCACTTAGACTTTATATCGCTTTATAGTGCTTTACAGCCCCCTCAAAGCAGTTTACAGAGTCAGCATATTGCCCCCAACAATTTGGGTCCTCATTTTACCCACCTTGGAACGATGGAAGGCTGAGTCAACCTTGATCTTAGTAGGATTTGATCTGCCAAATTCCAGTAGGAGTAGTTTTCAGTACTGCCCTCTAACCACTGTGCCACCGAGGCTCCATATGGAATGCAATTATATTGGAATGTTCCTTTTGTCTCATGGCATTTCTGGCACTTATTATATATTATTTATTTATTTTGGAAAAAATGAGAAAACTCCCCCACCAGGATAGTGTAAAGGAGGGGTTGTATACTATTTGTAGAACATTGTGTACCAGTTCTCTCTCTCTCTCATCATAGTTTGGGGTAAATTTAACAAATCCATTCCACAATTCTTCCCCATAGTTGTCGTGTGACTGTTTCTTTGAAATGTTGTATCCAATTTATTATACATATTTTATTCGGTCTGTCTCTATAGCATATTCAACTAAAACTTTCCTAATAGGTGGTCTTGATTCTGTATGAGCATTTCAAATCCTGTCATTTTTTCTTAATAACTTTCCTTCACTTCTGAAGTCAGATTTTATTCTTCCAGCATTTTGCTGCATAAATTAAAGGGAAAGCTGATATCTGTCTTTCCAAGTTAACTGAGTTTTACTTCAAAATTAGCTACAGAATAGCCTCATTCAAAAACTCCCAAGGACTGTAAGTTATCCTCAGGAATTCAAGACAGAGACACGGAAAATAACAGATCTATTTTCTAATACCTCATTTTGGCCACCAGTATCTGCTGCAGCATCTGCTTTTTGATGACAAAATATGATCTGTTCAGTTAGTACCTGAGCCGTCAGCACCCATTTGGTTAGTGGTTAAAGCATTAGGCTAGAGATCAGGAAACCATCAATTCTAGACATGCCTTAGGCCTAAAGCCATCTGGGTAACCATGGGCTAGTCCCTTTCTCTCAGCCCTAGGAAGGAGGCAATGCCTAACTCTGAAAGTCTTGCCGAGAAAACTGAAAGGGCTTGTCCAGGTGGTGTCCAAAAATCAGAACAATGGAATAATAACAATACTACTACTACTACTAATAATAATCCTACTTCCTCATCCCTGAGCCTAGTTGTCTAGAATGGAGGCAGGCTTGGGAATCTGGGAAAGCACAGAAATGGAGAAATCTGCTTAGAATAGTGAATGGATTCCTCCTAATGGAAGATTTCAAATATGGACTGGATGACCATCTAACAGAGATGTTGGTGGATTCCTGTTCTGAGCAGTTTGAGGACTACATGATCTATATGTCTCTTCCAAGTCATTTTTTCATCAATAGTAACAACAAAGCATCCATTTATATGATTAAGAAGCTGTCAGATAAGGTACACACATATTTTTTGTCTGTAATCATGATTTTGTCCTACATGTAATAAATTTCACAGAGTGAGCCTGGTTGTGAAAGGTTGTGAATAATGCTGAAATTCAGTGCTCTTAATCAGTGATAATGTAATCAGTTATAGTGTAAAGAAGACTTGCTCCATTAAAACAAATACATAACAATAACAAATGCAGAGGAAAATGCATATTTAGCCAAAATAAGTAACCCAGAATAATATGAAAGCAAGAGATTAATATTATGGAAGCCAATATGGTTGTTCACCAAAGCAACGTTTATGTCCTGATTCAGATCCCAGTTCTAGCTAGGTAAAGTTTCACGTGAGGGAAAGGAATGACATTCCTTGTAACAAGTTACATTCTTTGTTTTGCCAATGTATGTCTTTTCAGTGCTGAATTAGTGCAAACATTTAGAGTAGCAAAATATGTCTTTATACAAGTTGCTGTAGCTCTAACCTATGCAATGTTTACTCAAAAAAAAGCACCAGTTAAATAAAAAAAACATATTTTTGGGGAAAGAGCTGGATAACGGCCCCTACTGATAGTAGGGATATTGTCAATATCATATTTTTCAGTTAACTATTTTGCAAAATGAGAGTCATTTTGGTCATTTTGATTAAAAGCATCAGACTAGAAACTGGGAGACCGTGAGTTCTATTCCCACACTAGATGAAAACAACCCACTGAATCACTAACTACTGGTTCAGTGACTTTGTCTCAGCACTAAGAGGAAGGCAAAGGCAAACTACCTCTGGAAAACTGCAGAGACCAATCCAGGCAGTCTCTGAGAATCAGATACAACTGAACAGAAGAAAGAAGAATTAACGTATCCAATGCATTCTAATTAGCATTGGAGTTCAGTGTGGGCTCAGTAGCATGACAATCAAATTGATGCCTAGCTGGTTCAATATATCATCTTAAAAGTTCACATCATTGATTCCTAATCAAACTGAAGAGAGGCAGAATACACTCAAGGCCCAAGTCTGAAAAAAAAAAAGATGTACCGTATATACTCGCATATAAGCCNTGCGGCTCATCGTCCATCCAGGGAGAAAGGCTGCAAAGGTCCAGGCGAGGGCTGCAAAGGAGGGCTGCAAAGGTCCAGGCGAGGGCTGCAAAGGTTCAGGCGAGGGCTGCAAAGGGCCAGCTGACAGGGAGTGCGAGAGCCAAGACTCTCATCGCGCAAAGCCGCCACGCTAAGTCGCTGCTCCAGCACAAATCGAGGCACGGCCACCTATAAATCAGATTTATGCACGTATAAGCCGACCCCCAAATTTGGAGAAAAAAAAAAGTTCTAAAGTCGGCTTATATGTGAGTATATACGGTAACAATCTAATGGGTGATATGACTTGAACAATGGCCTGGAAAAAGTTTGGCTACCTTAATGAATACCAAAAAGCTGTTTTTTGTAGTAGCTGTTGAGGTCCTGTAGATGGCACTAGCAGCACACTGCAGTGTCGAATACCTATATGGGCCTCTTTGCTCTTTGCATGATCTCATTCACTACTATTTTGGGCTGGAAAGTCCGGGACTTGTACATAATCTCACCTTACTAACATCACCACTATTCTTAAGGATCGGTTGGGAGGTTTTACCAATGTGATATATATTCTCCAATCTGAATGTTTTATCTATGTTACTCTTCCTTGCTTGTAAAAATAGTATATAAGTAACTAAACACTATGTGGAAGTCAGACATCTTGGCACTCTGCACAATGACTGGTCTTTGAAACCCATCAGTTTTTCTTCTATTTCCATGAGATCTGAAATACCTCTTTCAGATCATATTTTAAACATGCATTCAAATAATTTCTGACCAGAGAGATATTGATTTGTGCAGTAACCTTACATATATCTATATCTATAACCATATCTATATCTATCTATCTATATATATATATATATGTTTTTTTAAGCTTTCACGGGTACTTACATGTGTGCTGTTTAGCTTCCTTCGGGTATTAT
>BHFT01039107.1:0-21993 GCA_004320025.1 Laticauda laticaudata
ATCTCCATTAGCTAGATTTGTCTTTTTTCTTTCTCTATGTTTTGAAATCTAAGATAAATTCGTGATCTGTCCATCTCCCATTTTCAGCTACCACTTTTATCTTGTTCAACCGACAGTTAATCTGTTATCAATGTTCAATGTTTCAAAATGTCTCTGTCTTGTTTGCACATATTTTGAATCTCTTGCATTAATCATTCTGAGGGCATTTTTCCTGTTCTTTTTTTCTGCTTAACACTTCGTCTATATTGAACGTTGTCACTCCAGATGGTGGAGAGGTGAAGCTTGAAGAACGCAGGAGCGTTGAATTTCCTCCTCATTTGAGCAATTTCAAATCATCAGGTTCTCTAGACATTAATGTCAATTGTGAAATAACATTGGAGTTCCAGAATAAAAATAGTAGGAAAAAGAGCCCAAAATAGTAATAATAATAAAAAAAAGAAAGAGAAATTTATTCAGTTCTTGTAAAACGCTTTAATTGCCAATTGGTTGGTTAGATGACAGTAAAAATTCAAAATTCAAACAATGAAGGAAAAGACCATCAACACACCATAAACACCACACACAAAAAAAATTGTTGTGAAAATCCGTAAAAAAGGTGAAAAGTGAAGAAAAAATCTAAAAAAAAGAAAGGAAAAGAGCTCTTCAAGGTTCTTCAACCCTTTAATCCAATTAAGACGGTCTAAAATATAAAGGATGTATAAAAATAAACAAAAAAACCCCCAATATGGAAGGTAGATGAAAAAGATAAAAATACCAGGAAGGGAGAGAAAGAAAAAAAAAGCTATCCTCCTAAAAAAGAAAAGGAAGGGAAACATTAATACTAAACTTTTCCTTTAAAATAAAAAAGCAGGAGTAGAAATTTAACTTCTGAAGATAAGGAACAAACAAAACAAAAAAACAAAAACAAGTCCAAAGAGCCAAAAATCAAATAGCCTATTACAAAAAAAGTAAAATTAAAAATAATGAGAGGGGTGCACAGCTTATGAACAATAAAAGAGCACAATGCACTTTGTTTAATTATCCAAGCTATTATTATAGCTCTCTTCTCCAGAGACTTATCACCTTTTTCTTTCTGGCCTTCACCACCAGACTCCAACTGTGATAGAAACCAGAGAGCACCTGCAATACATACTCTCCAATGCTCTTCCCCTCTGTCTATCAAACAGGCAATGTCCTTGAAAAAAAAAGTCTCAGTTCTTTCTCCAGCTTTGTCTGGTCAAAGAGGAATAGAATTTTCCAAGCCTCAGTTGGCAGTGTTACAAAGTTTTTTTTAGCTTTTACTTTCCCCCTCCTATTTTCCAAGCAAAATATAATAGAATTAATTAAAAGAAAAAAGATAGTTTTAAAAAAATTAAAAAGGGGAGTCCTTCTTGGCTTAGAAAAATATTTACCCAAATGGGGCTCCCAAAAAGGTAGGAAAAAAAAGAAATAGATAAAAAGAAAAGAAAAAAACCAGTCCAATTTCAAAATATAAAATCAGTGTATAGAAAATCCAACAATAGAGAAAACCAACCTTACTATGACATTTCCTGTTTAAAATCGCCGCTTAATCACTTCTATCAAAACTTTTCACACCAGATCTTTCTTTCCTTAGGGTGGTCCGTTTCAAGGTCTTAAAATAAAGAAAAGTTCTTCACCAAAGCACACTCTCTCTTTCCGTTCTCTTTTGTTTCGGAGCTGTCCCAACTTCAGCAGCTTTAATGGCTGCCTCTTTGCCACTGACAAAAAGAGCTTCTCCTGGATCTACCAGGGACTTTGCAATATTCCTGGGATTGACAGGATGTGCTCTTTACATTCACTATCTCTTCAGGACGGTTTAGATCCAGTTGGACCGCCCAGGAGCAAAGATATCAGCAGCGATCTCAGACTTCCTAGATCGCATGCCATATCGTCGTGACGCCAGCTCCACCCTCATAATGTTATTGAAGCAGAGACCAGAAAGCAGGCTGTTTTGTAATCCCCCTGTTCTGAAAACAGTGTTCCCAAATGTATGCTCTCTCTGACATTTAAGAATATATAAACTGGCACCTGTCAGGAGCATGCTACTATTTGGCACTCACAGCTCAAATATTTTATCCCTTTGAAATCCATGCTGTTCTATCTAAGAGTACAAGTGTATCATATGAGTAGGTGATTTTAGTTATTTAATTTTAGTTATTATACATTTTAGTTATTTAATTTTGTTTTGAAGGAAAACTTATTTTTTGGAGGGGATGTTGCTTGGCTTTTTAAAAAAGAATGAAGATGATGATAAAGATGATGATAAGTCATACATCTCCATAATAAAGTAGATGTCTCCCAGTGGTTTACTAATAGTATCAGTATAATAAAATCCATACAAAATATTACAAATAGTAATATAAAACAACCAAACAAAAACTATTAGTGTGTAATCCAGAAGTTCTATAGAAAAATCCTTTAAAAAAATTTTTTTTTTACACAGTTAGGCTGAAATCATGGGTGGGATTCTACCAGTTCTCTCTCACTCTGTAGAAATGGTTCTATGTCTGCTGCTGTTTTGGCCCACCCACCCGACCTTTATTTCCTTAGCTGGTTTGTGCAGCACATCTGCTTTTGAAAAAGTAGGAAAAAAGTGCTTTTTCAAATGCTGCGCCCTCATGGGAAGTGCTGCTCAGCTGTCCAGGCAGCAAGCTGACGATGTTTCACATGCGCATGCAGTGTAAACAGTAGTTACACCGGTAGGATCCCTGGCTGAAATGTAAAGAAAAGGCTGTTCCACAAATCTATTTTCCATAGAGAAAGATTTCCAAGATCTCACTGTCTTCATGATGTGAATGTTGAGGTTCCGAATGTCCCAACATATAGAATAAGCTACTTCCAAGAAAAAATGATGGTCCTGGAAGTTATATAGAAGCTTTATAGAACAGCCTCCATGGGAGCCGAGCTAAAAAAGCTTTGTCATTTTAAATTGGTCATTTTTTGTTGAAAATGGAAACCTGTTAAAAGGCAATGAAATGCTCACAACACAATGTTCCATGGATGTTGTCATTCTCATCTGCCACCATATTGTTGCATGTTGCATTACCTGCAATTTCTGAGTAACCTTCATAGGCAATTCCATACCAAGTACATTTCAGTGGCCTAATATTGTGGTAATCAGGACATGAGTTGCTTCCCACTCTAAATGGAGCATGAGTCAAAGCTGGATGAGAACTCCCAAACTACATCCTTCAGTGCAAATCCAGCAGTAGTTGTGAGACCAAATGAACTCCCAAGTTCAAGACTTTTTTTAAAAAGAATTTTTATTTTTAAAAACAAAGATACTCATACAAAACATAAAAACATAAAACCATCTTCCATTTTATATACATACAGTGTGTCGGTTGGTTACAAATGTACTATTGTACAATTTGTACTATTCTTTTGTAGTCATTTACTCATAATTTATATCAGTCTTCACATTGTCAAATTAGCATATGCTTATATATTTATTAGTTATTAATCATCCATGACTAAACTATTTATTCTATCATTTTATATGAGATGTTCCAAGTTTTGTCTTAAAATTTGTGTTATACTTTCAACCAGTGATTATATATATCTATATTATGTTTTATATCAATCTATTAAATTTCTATCACAAAATTATCAAGTCTTTTACATTACCATGCCTTTTTATTTAACCATTGATAAAACAAATCCTATATCATATACAATTGTTTATCTTCTTGTTCTCTAATTTCAAATGTCAATTCACTCATTTCAGCACAGTCCATAATTTTCTTAATAACTTCCTCCTGCATATATATTTTATCAGTTTTCCAATTCTTAGCAAATACAATCCTAGCCACTGTTAGTACATTTACAATCAAATATTTTAACTCTTTGTTGTATATTTCTGGTATAATTCCAAATAAAAATATCTCTGGTTTAAAGTCTATATGTTTTCATCATTTTTTCCAACCATGTGTGGATTTTAGTCCAATATTTCTTTGCGTCCAAGCATGTCCACCACATATGGTAATATGAACCAGGTATCTGATGACACTTCCAACATTTATCTGATTAATTCTTAAACATTCTCACAAGTCTTGTCAGGGGGTAGATGCCACCTGTAAAACATATTATACAATTTTTTTTTATATGCAGTCAACACTGTCATTTTATAATTTTGAGACCACAATTTTTGCCATTTNAACTTGTTCCTCCTCCAATTTAAATTCTAATAAGTGTCCATAAAGTTTTTTAATTACCTTTTCATCAGTACCCATCAGGATCTTATCTAAGTCAGTCAACTTATCATAAATACCTTCTGCTTTAACATCTTTGTCAAATCTACCAGTGACTTTGCAATGTCTCGAATTGACAGGATGTGCCCTCCTCAGTCACCATCTCTACAGGATGGTTTAGGTCCAGTGGGATCATCCTGCAATGGAGATATCAGCGGCGATCTTGGAGCTTCAAGATCGCATGCTGTACTGCTGAGACGCCAGCTCCACCACCCCCCAAAATCGGTTTTTGTTTGTGATGGCCTCCTGCAACTCTCTGTAAGTGATAATGGAGCTTGGGAGGGCCGCATGCTTTCAGCTGCAATGGCCTCCTGCAACCCTTGCCAGCAAAAACAGAGCTGGAGAGGGCTGCCTGCAGTTGTCCATAGCTCTGTTTTTGCTGTCAGAGACACAGTGGGGCTGTCCTTTGCTGGTTTCAAGGTGGCCCCACAGGCCAGATCTAACCACTCCATGTACCAGATCTGGCCCACGGGCCTTAGGTTTGACACCCCTGCCTTAGAGCATAAGAACCTAGACAAAACTATTTGTGCAGTACACAGTGAAAACATTTTTCCCCCTTATTGCATGTGCAGGCACCGAAGAGTGCAAATTCTGATTTCACAAATAGTACACAGGGCCATCAGCTGCTTGGAAAGAAACATTATTTTTTCTGCTCTCTCACACTGAAGGAAATACATTGGGATCACTCTGCTGAGCTTGCAACCTCCAGAAGCACTTTTTCTTCTTTCTCTAGCTTTTCTAGATAACCATTATGTTTGCTTTGTGGACAGGTTTTCCATAATTCATCTATCTCTAAGATTAATAGAACTCTTTGTAAAAGCTGCTTCTTTTGCAACAAGGATCAATAATTCCATTCCATTATTAACCTCCTCTCCTAATTCTGCTTTTGAAACACTGTTATTGTTCAAAGCCAAGATTTTATATACCAACAATGAATGTTCAAGATAAGATTAACTTATCTGATTCACTGTGTTTATTGCCTAAAGAGTAATGTAGGTCTGGAGACCAAATAGGATATCTATGATTAGAAAAATACTAATCATCATCAGCGAATGCAATGTTTAATATTATTTGTTTGCTTAATCAAAATATATCAGTGGTGGTATTCAGCAGGTTCTGACCAGTACTGGAGAACTGGAAGCGGAAATTTTGAGTAGTTCAATGAACCGAAAATACCACCTCTGACTGGCCCCACCTCATCTATTTTCTGCCTTCCTGAGTCCCAGATGATCAGCTGGGTCTTCTTTTGATGCCCTACACAGGAGAATGGAGCTGGAAAGCAGGTTAGTGGGGTGGGGAGGGAATTGAGATTTTATGGCATCCTTCCCCTGGAGTAGGATGAGAATTGAGATTTTGCGACTGTTTTCAGTGTCACCTGGAGCACGAGGGATTGCAGAAGCCCCTGGTCTTGGCCTGGAAGGAGGAAACAGCAATATAGTGGTGGACTCTTTCAGCGATTGGGGCAGACTCAATCTCAGGAGCTGCGATTCTCTTCCGGAGATGCTGGTGGTGGAGATGCAGGAAAGATCTCTATCAGAAAGTAAGAGCCTGCTATCTTCCACAAATCCTTCATCCTCCATGTATGGATGGTACAGAAGATGAGATGCCATCACAGAGGTTGCCCCCAAACTGAAACAACATCACAGCACAAGGCATCCTATGACTGCAGAGGACTCAGAGTTATCCAGAAATCACGGTGTCATCATTGCACTGGAGAGAAGGAAAACTGCTTCCAGGGTGGAAACAATGAATGCGTGATTAGAGACATATCTCCAGGCCAAGATCAAAGCAAGACCAACCCTAACTCTAAACCAGAGCTGGCATTCAGCAGGTTCTGACCAGTTCTGGAGAACCAGTAGCAGAAATTTTGAGTAGTTCGGAGAACCAGCAAATACCACTTCTGACTGGAGATTTTACAGTATCCTTCCCCTGCCACACCTACCGAGCCACACCCACAGAACCGGTAGTAAAAAAAAAATTGAATCCCACCACTGCTCTAAACCAACTAAAGCCCTCCAAAACCAAAAGACCCAGCAGCCCCAAAAGAAAAAAAAAACAGTCATCTACAACATATACTGTAAGGACTGCAACAACCATTGTGTAGGATAAAAAGACAGAAGACCAGCAAAGTGCATCCATGAACTCCAACTAGCAGTCAGAAGACAATTTGAAAACTTCCTTAATTTCACAATACAAGGACATACTCAACCATAGTTTCAGCTGGGAAACTGAGCTTCCTGTCTGGATGGGATGGATATGGTCAAAGCAGGGATGGAGGTGGGGCCCTCAGGTTCTTGGGAATGGTTACTGCAGAGATGAGACAAACCTTTGTGCATAATATTTTTCAAGAAGTGGGTAGGGTCTCCTGCTTGAGCAGTGGGTTGGACTATAAGACCTCCAACGTCTCTTCCAACTCGGCTATTCTGTTGTATTCACAGGAAGTTTCCAGAAGAGCTTTGTAAATCTTTGTCCCACATTGCCAAATCTCTTCCTTCTATTTTTCCTTTTGCTTTGCAGTCCCCAGTGTCGCTTCTGCCTACCCTTTTCTCTGCCTTTTTAATTCTTTTTTTTTTCTTTTTTGAATTTTATACTCTTTTTTTTAAACTAAGTTAAGTTTTTTTGGGGTGGGGTGAACTGCAACAAAAGCTACAATTTTCAGAGGACAATATGCTCTTGAACTTTTTATCTTGTATTTGGAATTTAACAACAGGACAAAGTGAATGGATTCTCCATATCTTTACTTCAGCCAAAAGAGTGATATTGCAGCACTGGAAAAAGAAAAGTTATGTCCTCTTTCACTCTGTGGTTTGAGGTCCTTGCCACCTATGAGTGGATTGCATGGAGGTTTGTATGGACAAATAAATGAAATGTGAGATTCATTTTCACAAAATACAGTGTTACAAATATCACTTGTGCAAATGGGTTAGAAATATACAAGGTATGTTCTTGAATAATAATTCCAGTAGATAACTATGCATAGAATTGTAAATATTTATTGCTAAAATGATATATTATACTCTTCTTTTCATTGTTAAAAAAAAAAGAAAATGGAGATTTTACAGTATCCTTCCCCTGCTACGTCCACCAAGCCACGCCCATCATGCCACACCACACCCACCAAGCCATACCCACAGACCTGTTAGTTAAAAAAAAATTGAATCCAACCATTCATGCATTTCCTCCACTTTCTGAAGAGTTATGCATAGCAGTTATTCCTTCAGTTTTTTTCCTACAACATCATATCTTTGGGTATTTGGACTACAGATGATTGATCCAAACTCATATGGTGAAGTTCATACATGATTTCCCTGGTACCAATTCAACTACTACATTGTATTAATAAAATCATAATTCATTTGGACAGGATCCAATATCTATGGAGATTGTCAGACATCTAGGTCATGGTTGTCTACCACAATAGGTTCCAGATATCACTTTGAATCTTTAATGAGAAGAATGATTAAGCATTTGAAATGAATTGGGGGAGGGGCAGGCATGTGGTACATTAGATCCTGATATCCTAAAGGTGCTTTTTCAAGAGGAAACTGGACTTTCTGGTTTTCTTTGAAGATGTCTTGCTTCTCATCTGAAAACTGCAGAAGCTTCTTGGATGAGAAGTAAGGAGATATGTGGAACCCTTTGTGGTATCAAAATAGATTTTTATTTTGACAATTTTGGACATTTTTCATCACCGAAATAACAAAAAGGGGATGGGGAGAAGTAAGTGACATAAGTACATTATATTAATGTGAAATACAACTGGAAACACATGTAAAAGTGACAAACCATGGTACCTTTAGATAGTATAGTGAATCTATTTATCTGATAATATGTAAGATTATTCAGCCATAATGGTGGTGATCTAAAGCCCTCCTAGCCAAATCTGCCCCTGATCTTCAAGCAGAAGCTGAGAGACCAGGAAAATTCACAGACTGAGCACTGGGTCTGTCTGAGGCAATGTAGATCCATCTAGAACTAGAGGTGACAGAAGCTTGACTCCAGGGAGTCCAAATATCTACAGCCAGTTCAACTTTCTAGGGTTGAATGGAGCCCATTTTGCCCCATCCAGTCTCCAACAATCCACAGACACTGAGATAAGACATCCATAGTATCATTCAAGAGTAAAGATATAAATATGGGTGTCATTTGAATACTGTTGATATCTCACCCCAAACTGATATGCTATTCTGTTGAACAAAACAACAGGAAAAAATATAAAAGTTTGTAGAGATTCTCAGTCATCCAGGTAATGGTTGTCCTAAATGTGCTTTTTCAGGAGGCAACTGGATTTTCTTATTTTTTTCTTTTTACGATGTTTCACTTCTCATCAAAGAAGCTTATTCACCTCTGACAGGATCCTTCCATTCCCCACTATCCTGTCAGAGCTGAAGAAGCTTCTGGGATGAGAAGCTAAACAACTTCTAAAGAAAAAAACAACAAGAAAGTCCAGTTGCCCCCTGAAAAAGCACCTTTGGGACAGGAAAAAAATCTAGTACTTGTTTCCTTTAGTGTCTTCCATTAATTAAAATAATTAGTTGAGGTATTAGATATTTTAGAATTTTTCAGATATACCATCAGACTTCTCCAAGCACAATTGTCTCTCATGTTTTTAAATGTGTATAAAACATTAAACTTGCTTTGGAAAAAAATTTCCCCATAGATATGGTTGGCCCCAATCCTAGATACCTTTAGTTAGATGAATAGGAGAGGATAGGATAGGATGGGATGGGATGGGATAGAATAGAATAGAATAGAATAGAATAACAGAGTTGGAAGGGACCTTGGAGGTCTTCTAGTCCAACCCACTGCCTAGACAGGAAACTCTACACCACTTCAGACAAATCATTGTCCAACATCTTTTTAAAAACTTCCATTGTTGGAGCATGATTAGTATCTGACTCTTCCCCCCAGTATTGAGGTCCATTTGAACTGAATCTCCAGTCTGATGATTTATAGAAATCTTCAGTTCTGTTCCCATTACATTTCCTGGTATATTTAATGAGCCATATTATTCTGTATTAGTTAATTATGACAACCTCTTTTCCATTTTCTATGTTACCTTTAATACTTTTTCTACTTTTACACAAGAGTATTCTTACACAAAACAGAAGTGAGACTTTGTTTTTTAAAGTCCCTGCTGATAAGCAGGACTGCCTGATAACATCATCTCCTAGTGCTTAAACCTGTGAAAAATTGATGTCCCCTGATCTCCTCATGAGGAGCAGCCATCCAGATCTCCTATCTTTTCTTTATAAAGAAAGATTCCAAGATATCAGTCTACTCACTGGTTCACTGATTTTTGCCAGAGTCAGCTCCACATTCGTGCAACTCTGTGCAGTTCACAAAATAATATCATTTATGCATTTCTTTTTTTAAAATAAAGTTTTATTTGGGTTTTCACACATACAAAATACAAGTAAAACATCTTTTTTGAAAATAGCATGGTCCCAAGTTGAACTTCTTTATACAGACACAAAACTCAATTTCATGCTCCTTTTTGTGTTCTATTCCATGTCTTATACTATTCTACATTTTCTATATAGTTTTTCCCCTTTTTTAATTTTCTCAATTTTATTTTGATTATCTCATCTCAATTCAAATCATTATATTTATGCTTTTGTTTGTTCTGTTTCAATTTCATGTTCTTTTCTCATTAAACAAATTTTCTCCTGTAGTTACTAGTTGGAGTATGACACCTTTATATCTTTTAATTACATCCATTCAACTATTATTTAAACTTCAATATATACCTTAAGGTATATATACCTTAATATATATACCTTACCAATATATACCTTAATCATACTTCCTTAAAGACACATATAATCTCCATAATTAATTTTCCCTTATTTCTCTTCACATGTTTTGTAAATAATTAAATATTCATTTTGTTACATTTATTCATTGACAAGAATTCCACTGAATTACGATAGCTATTTTATCAAACATTTTAATCATACATTGTTTCATATTTTCTAACATTATTTCTGTTTCTAATATAACAATACTATCTTACATACCTTTACAGAATTCCTTTTTCCATTAAATTTTCACCCATTATCTCTAAATAGGCCCTATTTCTCTATATTTTGTTTCTGTTCTTCATAACTTCTTTTCCTTTCTTTCTTCCTCTCATCTTCTCCCTCCCCTTTTTATCCCCTATTATTTATGCATTTCTGTATGCCACTCAGAGTCACATTGTTTGAGATGGAGAGACATGTAAATGCATATGTGCATAAAATGCATATTCTTCAACACCAAAAGTTTTCTGTTCATTAAAATGTAAATCTATTTCAGATTAAAACAAAAGATTTCAGTGATAGTTTTACAAGCACTGTGCAACATTTATTAATGCAAACATTTGCTACAATTCTACATCAAGGCTTTCTAATCACAAGTCAAACTGAAATACAAGCAAGTGACACAATTTTGGCCATCTAAACAAGGCGTCAAACTCATGTTATCATGGCAGCAACATGTGACATATCAGGACTTTTTCCTCACTTTGCTAAACTTGGCATGGATGTGGCCAGAGTATGACACATCCAGCCCAGGGCTGGGAGCTTGACAGCCCTGATCTAAACTGTCTTAATCATTAATTCCACATTTGCAAACTTCCTGTCTGATATTTACTTTATTGTTCATCTCTCATTTTTTATAGATATTTATGAGTAGATAACCTGAGATATGGTTTCCCAAACTATGAAGCATTACTGACCCAAATATATTTTTATCAATGCACATCTATCTGAAGTACATTTAGGCAGGCAAAAATTGCACTTCAAATATCTATACAATATCAGCTTTATTCACGTCATCAAAAAAGCACAACAAAGAATGTTCTTTCTACGCCAACTCAAAAAGCTCAAACTGCCCAAGGAGCTGCTGATCCAGTTTTACAGAGGAATTATTGAGTCTGTCATCTACACCTCTATAACTGTCTGGTTTGGTTCTGCAAACCAGCAAGACAGACACAGACTTCAGAGGATAATTATGACTGCAGAAAAAACAATTACTACTAACCTGCCTTCAATCGAGGACCTGTATACTGCATGAGTCAAAAAGAGGGCTGTGAAAATATTTACAGACCCCACACATCCTGGATATAAACTGTTTCAATTCTTCCCCTCAAAATGACACTATAGAGCACTGCACACAGCACAATTAGACACAAGGACAGTTTTTTCCCCAAACACCATCACTCTGATAAACAAATAATTCCCTCAACTACTACTATTGTCCAACTATTTGCAAAGTCTGCACTACAATTACTATTAATCTTCTCATCACTCCTTGTCACCCATCCCCTCCCACTTGTGACTGTATGACTGTAACTTTATCGCTTGTATCCTTACGATTTATATTGAGTGTTTCCTAGTGTGATTTGATTGCTTATTGTGTCCTATGACTATCATTAAGTATGGTACCAATAAAGAATTTTATTCTATTCTAAATGGTGGAAGATTAATAACAAGGAACAGAAAATGCAGAGATCTGACAATGAGGCACTTTGCAAGCTATCTGCTGAAAAACAGGTTTGTTGGTAGGCATAGAAGCAGAATTTAACCCAATGTGCATACTGCTCTTCAGTNCAGGTTTGTTGGTAGGCATAGAAGCAGAATTTAACCCAATGTGCATACTGCTCTTCAGTGATTCTGAAAATGTTGAATTCCCAGATTTGCCCATTTTAGAATCAACAAGAGTTTACAGCTTTTTATATTATGATCTCATTGGCTTTGGATTCACTGGTGTGATTTTTTAATAGCAGATCATGAATGCACGTGGAATGCTTTCTAAAAATACATACATACTTATTTTCTTCAGAAACAATAATTTTTCATGAGCCCACAGGCAAATGCTTTTCCTGTTTCACAACCTTTTTTGCTGCAGTTGTTAAGTGAATCATTGCAGTTGATAAGTTAATAGCATAGTTATTTACTGAATCTGGCTTCCACATTGTCAGAAGGTTGCAGAAAGGGGAATCACATGATCCCTGGACACTGTGACCATCATAAATATGAATCAGTTGTCAAGTGTTCAAATTTTGATCACGTGACCATGGGGATGCTGCAGCAATTGTAAGTGTGAAAATGGTCATAAGTTACTTTTTCAGTGATGTAACTTTGAATGGTCCCTAAATAAACTGTTGTAAGTTAAGCTGCAACCCATCAGGACAGACACAGACTCCAGAGGGTAATTAGGACTGCAGAAAAAAACAATTACTACCAACCTGCCTTCTACTGAGGACCTGTATACTGCACAAGTCAAAAAGAGGGTATGAAAATATTTACAGACCCCTCACATGCCGGACATAAACTGTTTCAACTCCTTCTCTCAAAACGACGCTATAGAGCAATGCACACCAGAACAACTAGATACAAGAACAGTTTTTTCCCCAAACACCATCACTATGATAAACAAATAATT
Organism: Laticauda laticaudata; assembly: GCA_004320025.1. Classification (NCBI taxonomy): domain Eukaryota; kingdom Metazoa; phylum Chordata; class Lepidosauria; order Squamata; family Elapidae; genus Laticauda; species Laticauda laticaudata. Next base: position 12,678 of record BHFT01039107.1, read on the forward strand.
CCCTCAACTACTACTACTGCCAACTATTTACAAAGTCTGCACTACATTTACTATTAATCTTCTCATCACTTCTTGTCACCCATTCCCTCCCACTTGTGACTGTATGACTGTAGCTTTATCGCTTGTATCCTTACGATTTATACTGAGTGTTTCCTAGGTTGATTTGATTGCTTATTGTGCCCTATGACTATCATTAAGTATGGTACCTGATGATTCTTGACAAATGTATCTTATTTTTAATGTATACTCAGAGCATTTGCACCAAGACAAATTCCTTGTGTGTCCAATCACACTTGGCCAATAAAGAATTCTAATTCTAATTCTAATTGAGGACTACCTATAGTCTGCCTTAGAAGTCAAACTGATCCGATATCTCAAGTTTCTTTAATAGAGAAACTATTTCCTAGAACTGAAAACTGCATAATGGTATGCTTATAGCAATCACTTTAAACCTTAGAAGCCTTATAAAATATTTTTCGATTGTACAGAAATCCAGAATGGATGGAAACACCAAAGTCATCATAATTACCTGTGAGTGATTATTGGATTTGTTCTTAAAATAAATGGCATTGCTGGCTGATGATCAAATTGCCTTTGATACATCTCTGCTTCTCTTGTGATTTTTATTCCCCTCAGTTGTCCTGAAGTATTGACATTTGGTGCCAGAAATATTTGACAAAGATCATTGTCAGCATATTTGTGGAACGAGATGCTCTCCCATTCTTCCCCTTGAAAAGTTTTGGCTTTGTAATATTCACACACTAGCCATGACATATTGCCTGTGACAGGAGGTGTCAGGAAAGGGAATAAAGTTTTAAATTGTCAACTTTATCTCTCTTCCTATTACCATGCTTCTCATACCAAAGATAAATTCTTCCTAGAACCATTACATTCTGTTTGTTAAAGCTGTAGTTTCTGAATTCCTACCTGGAATGCTTGATCTGGGGAATAGTTTGAAAGCTGGTGCAGACATCAAAGTTTAATGACACAAACACAGATACCCACATAAAGAATTGTCACTGTTTCTCCCGCAGCAAAAACCCAACACTACAGATTCGAATTTGTGCAGGAACGCAAGCAGGAGGACTGAGAAATGCCTTTCCCAAGTCTCAGCTACCTTTGGATCAGCTCCATCTCACAACAAACAAATAAAGAGATTGAATTTACATTTTATGTTACCTTTAAGATATGTGTGGTTGGCTAAGTTGGCTGATTGTAGCCAATTGTTTTGGAACCTTTGACTTACACTTGAGGGTGAATGAGAAACCCACTCAATATCAGCTTACTCAATAAATCATGATTGTCCAAACTTTTGACTTGCCTGGACTGCATTGCATGAAGAGTTGTTGTCTTGGGCTACATATAAAATATATGATATAGTTCATATATATAAATAACAAATTTCTTTATGTATATATATCCCTGCAATTCTTGCAATAAATCATGATTAATGTTATTATTTAACATCATGAAGAATTCAGACCTCTTCCCAATGGACGCACTCAGGTGAAATTAAATATGCTATCTGTTACTATTCTGTGCTTTTTAAAGTTAATAAATGCCTTCTGCATCAGGTGAATAATTACCCCATTTTTTATATAGGATGCATCTTTGTGACAACAAATTGTACCCAAGGTTCCTGAAAAACAGCAAATCAAGATTTATTAAATCAAGCTTGGGCTTGACAATTATACTAATGGTAAGAATGCCCAGCTATTTTTTTCTGTCTTGTAAACTTTTACTTTGTTCTGAATCAAACCTTCCATTACTTTGTTTTAGAGGAGTGCCATCTTTTCCCAGCACAAAATCATATTGAGTAGAGTTGAAATAGTTATGTTTAGAATTGAAGCTTGAAGACTATTTTTAATTACTAATCAGTGCTAGTGTGTAAAGCTCTGCCTACAAAGAAATCATATCCAGTCTAAGAAATTAGTCTCAGTAAAAATGATACCATAATGGTGAGAAAGATATGGCTTATGACAGAAGTCAGGTGAAATACTGTTATGGTTAGCCAGCAGCAGGTATGAACAGCTGAGGAGAGAGAGGACTCAGATGAGGGGCCAGGATCATTAGGAAGTGGATTCCTGCCTTCAGAGATTGTGGGGCCTGGCAGCAGTGATGAGGAGGTTCCCGAGGAGCCTATGCCAAGTGCGTGTGCGTGCAGGATTGCTTCTAGGAAAGAGCAGTTACAACAGCATGGACGACTCGGGAATAAGGCTACAAGTTAATGGCCCCTCCTTCAAGAAGATAAAAGCCAGCTGTGAATCAGACATTCTTTATAGGAAGCAAAACATTTTGAAACTCCAGCCTTATGGACATTGCAGTACCTTAGTTGGTATTTGAAGATTCTTGTGTTGTGAAATATTTCTTATCTGTAATTCTTGGCAGTCTTGCACAGTTTTGGCAAGGTTTGTGCTTACCAAAGTTAATTGGTTTGCAGCAGCCTTTTAACTGGGGAGTCATAAGAATCATTAAAAGGTTTCTGTTCCCTTTCATTCAAGTTTGTTTTATTGGAAAAGGGTTTGGGTTAGAACAAATACAGTTGTGCAAAGCCAGAACTGTAATTTGCATGCCAAACCCTAAGTAAAAACTTTTCCCCACTTAGGCACTTCCCCAGGGGTGGGATTCTACCAATTCACAACTATTCACTAGAACTGGTTGTTAACATTCTAAGCAGTTCGGAGAATCGGTTGTTAGAAGAAATTACTGGGCTAATCCTGTAAGGAAGGCAGAAGGAAACATTCTGGTGTTGCTTTCAGAGACTGGCCTCTCTGTTAACCCTTATCTACATTGTTGGCAGGACATAGACTTCCTGTCTCAGAAATGTTCTCTGGAGTTTTTTCCCCTCCTTTCTGCAGCTTTGCTTGTGTGTGTAAATCCCCATTTAAAGTTATATATGGCACTGAAAAAGTGACTTATGCCTTTTTTAAACTTATGACTGTTGCAGCACTCCCCACAATCATGAGGGCCAGGCGAGGAGATGCACACCTCAATGTGATGAATTGAGTTGGCAATATCCACAATAACATGACCACCAAGCCACGTCCACTCAGTCACATGACCACCAAGCCACAACCCACCACACTAAGCCATACCCACAGAACTGGTTGTTAAAAAATTTTGAATCCCACCTCCTGCACTTCCGATTGCTGCGTCCTTCACTGTCCAAATCAGTTTCAAAAAATATATTTCGGAAATGGCCAACTCTGATTGTAGGCTGGCTTCCAGTTGCATTCTTCTCATTACAGAGCAACCTTGGAATATCATCTGGCTTCAATTTCTTAATTTTATTTCCACCCCTAATTGCCCCCCTCCCTTCCCCCAAGGGTTCATACGGCGACTGGTGCTGGAAGTGGCCGCAGAGTGCAGTACGGAGATGGACAATTCTGACATTTCCTGAATATTGTGAATAAGATTTCATGAGGAAAATAGGTAGGGTAGGTAGATAGATAGATAGATAGATAGATAGATAGATAGATAGATAGATAGATAAGATAGAGACGACACAGTGAGACAGAGACACAGACAGAGATACAGAACAAGAGAGAGAGACAGAGACAGAGATACCATCCAAAATTTAGCTAAATGTGGCACAAAAGAAATAATACTAAAATACAGTTCCACTTACAGAGCTGAACTCCTAAAAGTAACATTGCTTGGAAAATGTGAATGTCTAAAATAGCAGCTGGCCAAAAACTATAATTGGCCAATGAGCTCCTGTCCTAAAGCTGTTCAAGAAATAAAATGGAAAGTGGGATGACTATTATCTCTGAAGAATGCATCAGTAGAGATTTTTTTCTTCAGGTGGCTCTTTTCTTATAACTAATAATGACCTATCAACCATGAAAAGAAGAAAATGGATACTCCTACTGACAGTAAAATCCTATATGTGTTTATTGGAATAAAGTTTTATTGAGTTCAGGAAGACTTACTCCCAAGTGGAAACTTGCAGATCAGTATAAACCATGTGGATTTTACTGTCTATATTGAGATTGGGGAGGATAGCATTCCAGTCTGCCAGCATTTTAAATGGATTTAAAAGAAACCTATGTATATTAATAAATATTGCATCATCTTTTTCATTCACAGTTGCTAATGTAAATCCATTAAAAAATCCTCTTGAATGCAAACTTTCCTGGGATAATTTTTACATAATTGTGCTGCCACAAATTTTAGCATGAATTTTCTTTCAATGTGACACACTCCTACACATGCATCTGTGTGCACATATGCACATGCCCATCTATCTGCCTGTCTGTCTGTCTGTCCATCTATCCATCCATCCATCCATCCATCCATCCATCCGTCTATCTATCTATCTATCTATCTATCTATCTATCTATCTATCTATCTATCCCTATGTATCATCTATGTATGTATGTATGTATGTATATATGTATGTATGTGTGTGTGTCTGTCTGTCTGTCTGTCTGTCTGTCTGTCTGTCTATCTATCTATCTATCTATCTATCTATCTATCTATCTATCTATCTGGAACCAGAATTTCTGTCACTGAAAGATAGGATTGTAAAGCATGATGTCATCTGACTATATTGAATGTAACTGATGGAAATCCAGGCAGTCCAATTCCCATTGTTAATGATACTGCAGGTCATTAAGCAAGGATGTCAAGTTGCTGCAAGCAAAGCTTCCAGCAAGCAAAGTCAATGGGGAAGCTGGCAGGACCGCTTATTCAACAATGTTATAACTTCAAACAGGATTAACTGTATTTTTCATTATGAGACAGTGGTAACCAATCTTATATTAACTGATTGGCAGCTGTGACTCAAGGAAAGAGGCATTTGGTGTCGGAGTTCCAGAAAAACCTAACTCCAGTTAAAAACTCCAAGACAGGCATTTTCTCAAAGTTTCCTTTTATTAGTTATACTGGCACATCTGGGAAAACCCAAATCTGAGAGTTCCAGGATTTCCCTTCGTAATTCAAAAGTCAAAACCCAACCCCTGCACCCATCAGTCCATCACATGGTCCTATCACCAACTATCCCAACTTGAGACAGCTCTTCAACCACTTTTCCTCCAGGTGCAGGAATAACATGACCTTGACCAAAAAGAAGAATGCTATTATATCTAACAACCAACACTCTAAAATCCTCCCTCCCCCACCCCCACTTTCCCAGGCACAGGAATGTGGCAGCGTGGAAGCTTCTGGTTCTAATATGGCTTCCAAAACTGACATTTGGGCAATGGAGGCATAGAAATGAAGCATTGCATCTGCTCATCAAACTTCTCTCCTATCAATTTGGCGCTTTGTAAGCATCATTTTTGACCCATCACTATCAACTAGGATTTAACCCATGTCTATAATCAAGTGAATTTGAGATTGATTTATAAGGTTACTGCCAGGAATATGACCAGTCATGTTTGACCAAGTAGAAGGAATGTGTAAAATCGTTTTACAATTGTTTACCTCAAAACATTTCATGCTTGAAACAATACCTCAGAAAAGATAATATCTACTTTTATTGCTGCCTGGAAGTCCCTAATGGACTGTTTTTTGGGGTAAAACAGAAACAAATGAACTTATGATTTATGGTTTTGATGATCAGATAGGATAGATTATAAAAAGAAGAGAGTCATGAAGTCAATTTAATGACAGGGGTAAATTTATTATTGTACTTATAACTGCTGCTGCAAAAAAAGATGGGAAGTTACTTCTTTATATCTTTCCTTTTTTGATTTCTTCTTTTTTCTATTTTTTTTTCTTATTCTATGTTTGTTTGTATTAGTTTTTGCTTGTTTTTCAAACTTTAAATAACATTATATATTAAAAAGAAATGAACAATGTCACAAGACAGGCTATCCCAAATATTCTGAAAGCTTTCTGAGCTTGCAACAGTCTTATTTGAATTGAGACAAATGTTTCAAAATCAAAACACACACTTGACAGACTTTAAGAATGAATGGAATGATCCATTTTGAGCATAAAGCATTTCAGGCACCTGTATCAAAGTAGGAATCCAATACTGTATAAGAATTAATATTTCAATGGATTCTGGTTCCTGTTCACTGATTGTATTAAGCCAGGAATAAGCCATCTTCAACCACAACTTGCTTGAAGAAGCCATTTTTGGTCCACATAATATGAATAGAAATCAAACAATATTATGGCATTGTAACCTTGCCAACCTGGCAGTTTGAAAGCATGCAGTTGCAAGGAGACAAATAGATACCACTTCGGTGAAAAGGTAACAGCATTCCGTGTGCCTTGGCATGTAGTCATGCCTTCCAAATGATCATAGAAGTGTCTTCAGACAATGCTGGCTAAGAAACAGAGATGAGAACCACCCATTAGTGTCAGACATGTCTGAATAGGCAAAAACTTTACCTTTATCTTTTGTATGTAATGTTCAAATTCAATCAGATTCCATTGGCTTTTCAGAGTCTTAATGGACAAAGCTAGCCATTTATTCTTCATAAATTTTGTTTCAAAGCTTTCTCATAAAAATAAACATGGTGTAAAAACAAAGTGTTTTGCTGTCTGTCTCTATCCTTAAGGTTATAAACAAGCCAAAAAGTGTGACTTTAACAAACCTATACTATATTTCTTATACCACAGAATATATTTCTTTGTTTCTTCAAAATGACTACTGGATTTCAGAATGTATGAAATGATGTTTTCCATTTAAATGTGTAAGATTGATCTGACTTAGGCTGGTTCATTTTATCTCTGTGTTAAGGATATGTGTGCGTAGGGATCAAGCAATTGCTAATGAAATCTAAAGCCTTGGTAACATTCCATTACTTTTAGTCATAAACAAATAATTAGAATGCTCATTTGTTTCATGACTTGGTTTAAAATCCATACCATGGAATTTATTCTTGATTAGCACTAGGAGCAGCAGAGTTCAAATCAAGAAAATGTAATAAGAAAACCAGAGGTTTGTGACTGCACATTGCATTATTAATTAAACAAAAACATTTGCACCAAACAAATTGAAATTTGCTTTTTGATAATTGTACCCCCTCTTTTTTTTTTTTTAAGCCAAGATGAAATCAAACAGGAATGGTTGATAGGCTAGCCTCATTACTTTGGAAAAAATACATGGAAAAAAGATTTATTCATATTTATTTCAATTATTGCACACATTCATTATTCAAGAGAAAACCAGAGTGTAAGCAAAACCATGTCATTAACCCACTCTTATTTAATTTTTCTTTCCCTCTCTCTTCTTTTCCTTTGTCTAATGTGAGCTTTCTGTTAATGCTGCAATTATCCTCCACAATCCATCAGATACACAAGGATAATTTTGTTGACATAATTAGCTGGAATAAAACATTATTATTTAGCATTCTTGCTTGCAAAAACTAGAAATGTAACTGTACTAGTTTAGTGAGGGATTCCATAGCAGTCTCATTAAAATATAAAACCAAGCATATTGAATCTTTAAAAAGAAAGATATTACAAATAAATTTTCATCCTTCAGGAGTAAGAAATGAATTTGTTTCTTGAATAAAGGAGTTTATACTGCTATATATTCTCAACTATTCTATATTGTAGTATCACAACATTCCAATGAATGGTAATAATGGACAAAGAAAGATTTTTTGGGGGACAACTGAGGATCATCATTGATGAGTGCTTTTTTATTATATGTTTATTTTGAAACTGTGGTTGGTCTATCAGTGTATTCATATACGCATAGAAAAGGAAAGAATTAAACAACATGATTGATTTCATTTTTTTATGATGAAAGTAGGGGTGGGATTCTACCAGTTCACAACTATTCGCTAGAACTGGTTGTTAACATTCTAAGCAGTTCAGTGAACCAGTTGTTAGAAGAAATTACTGGCCTAATCCTGTAAGGAAGGCAGGAAGGAAACATTCTGGTGTTGCTTACAGAAATTGCCTCTGTTAACCCTTATTACATTCTTGGCAGGACTAGACTTCCTGTCTCAGAAATGTCTCTGGATTTTTTTTCCACTCCTTNGATATTGAGTTGGCCACACCCAGCCAATAATATGACCACCAAGCTATGTCCACCCAGTCACATGACCACCAAGCCACGCCCACCACCTAAGCCATGCCCACAGAACTAGCTGTTAAAAATTTGAATCCCACCCCTGGTGAAAGATTAAGTGAATCAATAGAATAGAGGTCCCCAACTCACTTGACTGGTACCAGCTTATGGCTTGATAAGAACCGGGTTGTACAGCTGGAGGTGAATGGCGGATAAGCAATCAGAACTAAAACCATCCCCTCCCATGGTCTGTGGGAAAATCATCTTCCATGAATCCGGTCCCTGTGCCAAAAAAGTTGGGGACTGCAAGAGAAGAGGACACAACAGTGATGAGATGTTGAATTCAGAACATCAGTGGAACATGAAAAAAAAATGGACATGGAAAAAATATGAAAGAAACAGAGTGGAAGTTGGACTACTGCAACAACAGAAAGCACAAGGACTCCGTGGGAGAAAATCATTAATCTCCCAACAAACAAATGGAAGTGAATACAAGGAAGGAGTTGTGAAAGCTACCTGGAATACAGTGAAAAGAGTGCCCAAAGATGCTTCTCTCCCCCCCCTCCCCAAAAAAAGGCAACTGGATTTTCTGGTTTTTCTTTGAAGATGTTTTGTTTCTCATCCAAGAAGCTTCTTCAGCTAAAAGTTCAGATCTGAAAAAGCTTCTTGGATGCTAAATAAAATGTTTTCAAAGAAAAACCAGAAAGTTCAGTTGCCTCTTGAAATAAAAGTACCTTTGGGATGCCCATGACCTGGATGACTAAGAATCTCCATAGACAGTGAAAAGAGTAATCTTGCAGAGGACCACAAACATATCTGAAGTCACACTAATGGGAAGTGTGAAAAAGATGCTTGATAGTATAATGAAGTGAAAGAGTTGATGAAAATGAAATAAAAATGAAAGAGATCTACAGAGGACACTATAGCCATCACTCTTCACATTGCTCTGTCTCATCTAGAACAGCGGAAGGGATATGTGAGGATGCTTTTGGTGGATTTTAGTTCTGTGTTTAACACAATTCTTCCACATAGAAGAAGTGTCTAAACTTCTGGACCTTGGGCTTTCTAATTCAATCTGCCTTTGGATTATGGATTTCCAGTCTGACTGCTCATAGAGGGTCAGATGAGGTAATCATACCTCTTCAGTCCTTATTCTTAACACTGGTACACCACAGGGATGCATGCTGAGTCCCTTACTCCATACTCTTTATGCGCATGACTGCATTCCCACTCACGCTAGTAATATTATTGCTAAATTTTCAGATGATGCAACAGTGGTGGGACTTATCTCCAGGTAGGATGAGTCCACCTACCAAGATGAGGTGGATCAATTGCTTT
>BHFT01039109.1:0-14626 GCA_004320025.1 Laticauda laticaudata
ATATATATATATATGTGTGTGTGTGTGTGTGTGTATACACACACACACACAGACACATATATGATTTCCTTGAATTCTTATATTTTCAGAGGCTGAAATATTCTTTTGGTCCCAAGCAATCACTATTGTGCCTTATTAAGCAGCTGCTCTATTCTACCCCAGAGATGACAAGTCTTCAGTGGCGAATAAACTAATTTCTCTATGTTCCAGAATTCCCTGTAGGAGTATTCTAAATCTTAATTAATTTGCTGCTTAAAAACATTCTGAGACCCTTATCCAAAAATATCTCTAAGAATGCAAATTAGTCATGATTATCAACATTATCTTCTTTCTAGGGATATCCTGAGAAGATTCATGAAATGTTTTCTGTTTTTATTATCCTGGTCTATTCTGAAGATTCTTTCAGTCTTCTTGTCATATAGACTGCAATGGAACCTAAAATTTCTATTACTAAGCAAGACAGTTGTTGACTCATTTTACAATTTTTTTCCACAATTGTTAAGTAGCTGTTGTTAAGTTAGTAAGTTGTTAAATGAATCTCATTTTCCTATTGACTTTGCTTGTCAGGAGACTGCAAAAACATGGCCCTGGGTCACTGCAATCATCATAAATACATGCCAATTGCCAAGTTCCCAAATTTTGATCTTATGACCATGGAGATGCTGCAACAGTTGAAAGTGTGAAAAAATGATCATAATTAATTTTTTTAGTGCTGTTGTAACCACTAAATGAATGGCTGACTATAGTGATGGGATTCAAAAAAATTACTACTGGTTCTGTGGGCGTGGCTTGGTGGGCATGACATGGCTTGGTTGGCATGGCTTGGTGGGCATGGCAGGGGAAGGATACTGTAAAATCTCCATTCCTACCCCACTCCGGGGGAAAGGTTACCAGTTCTCCAAACTATTCAAAATTTCCACTATTGGTTCTCCAGAACCTGCTGAATACCACCTCTGGTTGACTGCCTGCATTTTGTTATAATTTGGGATCAAATTATGCACTGAGGTGTTCTTCAATACTCAAATCATCTGACTAGATCAGTTTATAAACCTAACAAATAAATAAATAAGGAAGCTATGGGATTCTAGATGATATTTTCCATGCTAGGGAAAAGGAGAGAGCCAGATAACCACAAAAAGCTACACCAAAGCAGAAAAGAGGGGCCAGAGTTTGTAAATATAATTAAACAAAAAGACTAAATATCACCTACATTTGGACCATGGTTAATACCATCAAAATTGGGGGGGGGGGAACTAGATGTCCCTTATCTGATTTATAACAAGGAAAAAGTATGGGAGAATGAATTGAGGAGGAAATCGACCTAATAACATTTAGAATCACAGCAGAATTATCTTCAAATGCTTGTAATATTGTAACACATTTTACAATATTTTACAATATTTATTATTAATACAATAATACATAATATTGTAATACATTTCCTTTAGATTTCTTAATCTAAAATATTCATAATAAGAAAAAGGGATATAAAAAGAATTCTTTATAGATTTCAGTGGGAGTGAATTGATGGTATAATCAGTACCTAACTAAGGACTGTTATTCTTCAATTACAATTTTATACAAACTTGCCTATTTGCAGATATTCCATTTTTTTGAAACATAAAGTAGGATCAGTTAGCTTTTAAAACTATTTTACCTTTAAATTCCATGTACCACAGCAAATTTCACAGTTTTATTTAAATTTAAGGATTGTGTTAAAGAATTTAAAGAATGCAATCATGCATTCCTGTCATGCATAAGATATAGATAGATCGATAGATCGATAGATCAATATAGATATAGATATAGATATAGATTTTTTCTTAAGTTTTCGTGGGTACTTACATGTATGGTATTCAGCTTTGTTCGGGTATTTTCCCACGTCATTATAGTTGTGCTTTTAAAGTTGTAGCAACATTTCGGCAGAATCTCATCTGCCATCATCAGGCTTCTGTATTGTGTTTGTCTGTGTTCGAAGCTTTTTCTTATAGTTTGTCTTTCATTTATTGACCTTACTTATTCTTTTTCTGAAAACTGCCTGATGTTGCTTATTCCAAAATAGAAGATTTTGATGATAAGTGAGATCATCATGGATCTCATAATGTATTATTCTTGTTTACTTCTATGATATTATTTACTACTATTATTATTTAGCTTATGTGCTAAAAGCAAGACTAACTGTGATTCTGAATAATCATCCTGGTCTATGACATACCATGAAGTATAGGAGATGAAGGCAGAAAAAGGTAAGAAATGAAGCAAATTAAAAAGGGGCAAATTTTATTCCTCCTAGGGGAATAAAATCCTTTCAAGTTTGCTTTCCAAAAGAAACATGCATTTGGAAGACATGGCTCCAAAAGTAGTTAAATACCAAATTCTGGGATGGGGGAATCACAAAGGACAAAATGTTATTGGTTGGATTGTTTCCAAGGTAACATCTACTGGCATGTAGAACAGATCAAGTTATAGGCATGTGCGCTGAACACTTGGTAGGGATGTTGTTATACTAATCATACCTCATAAAGTGAGCATATGAAAGTACTGCATGGAGATGCTGAATTAAATATTGCCTTCTCTCTCTCTCTCTCTCTCTCTCCCTCTCTCTCTCTCTCTCTCTATCTCTATCTCTATCTCTATCTCTATCTCTATCTCTATCTCTATCTCTATCTTTCTGTGTGTGTGAGAGAGTGTGTGCATGCTGTGTCTTTCCTTTGACTCATTCCAAGATGTTAAAATGCTATGTCACTCTTATTTATTTACTGCAAGGTACATACATCACAAAGCTAATGACATATGTGAATGGTTTATGGTTAAATCCACTTTCATCTGTTTGCCAAAATGCCAATGTACCTGGTCAGCAGTGAAGCCAGAGATCAAACAATTAGTACTGCACAAGCCAAGACCTATTGCTAAAAAAGGCAACATTAAAGTTCAAACGTGCATATTTTGTCCTTAGAAAACCTGAAAACTGATCTAAGAGAAATAAAGGATTTCATTATTTCAATCATTAAAAAGCTTGATGTGGTTAAAGTACCAGGCTAAAAATCAAGAAACTATGAATCCTAGTCCAGGCTTAGGCATGAAAGCCAGTTAGATAACCTTGGGCCAGATAGGAGCATTATCTGCCTGCGGGTATTTATAGAAATAATCAAGATGGGCTTAATAAAATATTTTTATGTCCTAGGCCAGATTCTAATTGCTACATTGAAATGGTATCCTCCAATATGCATGCCATTAAACAGCATAGATGGCTTTAAAAAAAAAAATAGTAGTCAAGACCACAGATAACTCATGAGATGAATTAATATTTCTCTCCACAAGAAAGACTAATTTATCCTACCATGGCATTAGTGGTATTAGAAAGGCAAAATGAGTTGGTGGTTTTTTTTCCTCAGGAATTTGACGGTTACTTTTTTTCCACCCTATGATCAATAAATCTTCCCTACTCTACTTTTGAATAAACATCTACCTAGCATACATACTAACATTCATTTGCTATCATGTTTAATGTAGCAGTGTCCAATCTGGAGGCAGTATTTTGAACCTGGAAACTAAGCAAAGTCAGATTTGGTAAGCACTTGGATCCACCAAACAAACAAACAAGGCTAGAAAAAAAATCAACATTTGGGAGGAAAGAGTTTTCAAGGAAATATAATAAAGTACTTCCACAATGTTGCCAAGAAAACTGCAGAACTATACCCATTATTTTTTCAAAAATTGAACTTGATTTGGAAATGTCTTCTGGGATGAGTAGTGAGGAGGTAGACTAAGTTTGGTTGGATGTGACCATTACCTTATGCTAGAAACTAAAAGATTTAATTACATTCACAACCATTTTAATGGCAACCGTATCTTTCATTGATTCTGCTTTTTATACTAAGCTTTTCTCTTCTCAGAATTCTTTTGAGATCTATGTTATAATTTATTTAGCCAGGACAAATTTAAAGGAATCTAAAGCCCATGTCACACTGCACCAACGGATGGAAAGAGGATGTAAAATGGAGAGAAACACTTGCCATTCGTTGCGTTAAACGCGATGCTTCCGTTCTGTACTCACTGCGTCCGTTTTCTTCCTCTCTATCCATCCAGCATCTGTCAACTGAGGTTCCATCAGCTCAAAAAGTTTTTGAACTGCTCAAAACTTTTTGAGCGGAAAATGTATCCAACACGTCCATTCTGCATCAGCTAGGCATACGGGGAACATCCGTTCTGCATCCGTCGTCATCCGTTACCGCGTCCGCTACATCCGCTAGGCATCCGCTGCGCATCCGCGCAAAATCAAATCTGCTCCAGCGGAAAGCGGACAGAGGAGGAAGTGGAATGGATGCGGAGCAGAGTACAGACTGTAAAACAAGCTGATGGTGGAGCTGAGGAACGAAGACCCTCGTGCATTCCAGAACTTCATGAGGATGCCTCCAGCCATGTTTGACGAAGTTGTGCAGCGGCTGACACCCAGGTTGACCAAGCAGAAGCACCAACTTCTGCCAGCCTGGACCCTGGACTCAAGGTGGCACTCACTCTTGCGCCCACCTGGCTCAGGGACCACCTACAGGAGCATGCAGTACGGCTGGGAGGTGCCAACAACACCATCAGCATTTGGTCAGAGAAGTGGTGCAGGCCATCATCGACAAGAATACCTGGAGGAGCTCCTTCAGTGCCCCTCCACTGAAGAAGGATGGAAGAAAGTGCAGAGCAGTGGTATCAGAAGTGGAACTTCCCCCACACCATTGGAGCCATCGATGGCAAGCACAGGGCTCAAAGCCGCCAGCCAAGTCGGGGTCCACTTATTTCAACTACATAGGGCTTCTTCAGCAGCATCCTCTTCACCATCCGTCGATGCTGACTAAAGTTCATGTACATCGATGATTCAGGCAATGGCTCATGTTCAGATGCCCAGGATGGAAGCAAGGCAATACCTGCATAGACACTGAGGATGTGCAAGCCCCAACAGAGCCTCATGTGAAGGCGAAAAGCATGCGTAACCTCCTGAGACACTGGTCTGCAACTCCCCAGCTTGGAGCAGTGGAGTGGCAAGACAGGAAGATAGATGATTAATGGATGCTTCCTTCAGCCTGTCTCATCACACTGATGAGATTGGGCCAGTATGTTAGGTGGGCCTACAATGAACAGGGCTTTTAATAAAAGAGTTGTGTTTATGTTGACATGTGTGGATGATTGATAACATTATTATTGATAATAAAAGGGCCATAGGTGTGGCACCTGCGGAGGCGTGGACCCATACAGTCCCACTTGCTTGCATGGAGAGTTTATCTATCCCACAGCTTTCTTAACCCATCCAAAGGTTATCCTAACCCATCCACAGCGTATCCCTGCCCATCCCACTGCTATCTCAACCCATCCCACAGCTATCTTAAACCCATCCAAAGTACTCCTGCCATCCCACAGCTATACCCACCCAAAGGTATCCCTGCCACACCCTACTGCTATCTTAACCCATCCCACAAGCATGCAAAGGCTAAACCATTTCCTAAAAGATTTCCACCAAAGACTTTATTTACAAAAATAAACGATGGCAGTGTGTGAAGCAAAGATAATCTTTATTAATCACAAGCTGTAAAATAAAAATGACCCAAGTCAATTGTCCAAATAAAGTCTACAGGTAGCCACCCAGTCTTCTGGCACTCTTCTCTGTCACTCAGAGGTGTGCCCAGTCTCAGGGGTGAAGGGTCCAGGTGCTGTGGAGGGTGGCCGTGATGCCTGGAGTGCTTGCGTCTGAAGCTGCCACTAGGGTGCTGGCCCTCAGAGGACAACAGGGGACTGTGTGTTGAGGAAGCTCTCAGACAGCTTGGCTCAGCCCCGTTGATGTTGAGAGCTCCTTCCTCCATGCCATGGCGGACGTCAGCCCCAGACCGATGACAGATGTTCTTGAGTCCAGTGCTTGGCTGTGGGGTGGGGGAAAGGAGCAGTTGTAGTGCGTCTGCACCTGGGTGAGGGACTGGTGTGGGTGGCATCGGTTGACGTGGGTGGCATCCCGTGGCATCAGTGGCATCAGTGGTTGTGGGTGGATCGTGTAGGCATCAGTGGCATCATGTGGTGTGGGTGGCATCGGTGCTGTCACCCATCAGTGTTGCCTGGACTGGGAAGGGCTGCTGCCTGTGCTGCTGGACCTCCTGGTAGCCGTAGCCCTGCTAGGTGAGGGCCTGTGGAAAGCCTTGAAAGTGGAGGACATCACCTTGCGGGTGGAGGAGCAGACCTGGACTTGGTGGGAGCAGGTTCATTCTGGATCTGGAGGGTGTTGAAGCCAGATCGGTGATCCTGTCCTTTCACCACCTGGTATTGAGAGTTCCGCCATGTCCGTGAGCGGTCTTGGTTCACATACGTGAGGAAGGGGCTTGCGGTTGGAGGATGAGGAGGTCGGTTGTGTACCAAGTGAGAGAGGATATCTATGCTGCTCTGATTGCGTGTCTGCTTATCTCCAGCAGGACAGTGTGGCTCTTCCCTCCTGTCTGGCTCTCTGGCCTTTCTGTAGGAGGTGGAGCTAGGGAGCGGATTGCGGGGTGGGACTGTGGTGTGGAAGTGCCATCTCCTTTCTCCCACTGCGTCAGTGCGTCCCACATGCTCCGCCATTGGTTTTTAAGAACAGCTGTTGGGGGATGTCTGTGTCATGGCACGCTCCCACAGACACCTGCCTGGAGACAGCGAGCTGAACTCGTGCTGCCGGAAGAGGACTAGCTCTCAGCAGGCTGCTGAGAGAGAGGTTGTGAGAGGGCTGCTCCTCGGTGGCGGATTCACCCTTCCAAGAAGCTGCACTTCACCATGACGTAGGTCTCTCTGTCCGTCAGCTTGACCGCGGCCTGCCATATTTCTTGAGATGCAGTTCCATACCAGGTGTGCCATGTGGCTTCCACCAGCGAGGAGCACCTCGAAAGTTGTAGCCCAGGGCTCTCCGCCTTCTCTCTCAACAGCGCTGCTTCCTTTTGGTGGTCCCTGTAGAGCCTATGTCCCTTCCTCCATAGATACTCATTTCTCGTCTCAGCCACTCAGCAGCCTCATCCTCATGTTCCTCCTTGATGGAGTGATTGCCGTCCTCTCCCTTTCTCGCATATGCCTCTCCTGTCCCTGTGCAGGACCACATGGACCCTCATCAGAGGGGTTTCCAGGTTGTAGGGGCTGCTCCTCCAACACCACTAGCAGGCAAGCAGCACCAGGCAGGACTAGCAGCACCAACAGCAGCACCAAGCAGCACCAGCAGCGACCAGGATCATCATCAGCAGAGTTAACACCAGCAGCACCAGGCAGTGCCAGCAGCGCCAGCAGGACCAGGAGCACGAGCAGGACCAGCGGGACAGAGCACCAGCAGGACCAGGAGCACGAGCAGGTAACAGGAGCACGAGCCAGACCAGGAGCCACAGCAGGACCAGGGAGCACCAGGCTAGGACCAGAAGGACGAGGAGCAGCTTCAGCCAGAGTAAGCACCAGCAGAAAGCACCACCCGCGAGGAGCAGCATCAGCAGAGTAAGCACCAGTAGAAGCCACCACTGCCAGAAGCAGCATCAGCAGAGTAAGCACAGCGAAAGCACCACGCCATAAGCAGATCATCAGCTCCTCCAGAAGCAGCAAGCAGCAAGAAAGCCCAGCCCAGAGAGCGAGCCCCTTGGCTTACAGAGGCCCCCAAGCAAGAGCCAGAGTGAGGGCCAGGGGTGGGAGGGTGCGCCTGTCCCTCTTGCCAGCTGGCAGCAGATGGCTGCAGGCTTTCTTTCTTCTCCCATTGGTTTGTGGGGTTGTTGCGCTGGCAGCAGGCTTGGCAGCAAGGCTGGCGAGGCAGGAAGCCAGTGCAGGCAGCAGGCTAGGCAAGCGGCAGGCAGACAGGCTGGCAGGCAGGCGGCAGCAAAGGCTGGCAGGCAGTCTGTCACGGCAGCCTTGGCAGGCAGGCTGCAGGCAGGCTGGCTGGCAGACTGGGCAGGCAGGCAGGGCAGGCAGCAATGGCTGGCAGGCAGGCTGGCAGGGCAAGGCTAGCAGGCAGGTATAGGCTGACAAGGGGAGCCTGGCAGGAGCCTGGCAGGGAGGCTGGCAGGCAGGGAGGCTGCAGGCAGCAGGCAGCATAAGGCTGGCAGGCCACAAGGCTGGCAGGCATGGCAGGCAGGCAAGGCAGGCAGGGCTGGCAAGGGCAGGCTTGGCAAGGCAGGCTGGCAAGGCAGGCTGGCAGAGGCAGTCAATGTGTCTGGTCCGACAGGTCTTCTCTGAATGTGACCTGCGTTGGGAGCTGCTTCCCTTTATATCCGCTCGGTGTCCGCTCTGTATCTTGCTGTACCTCCAGTTCCACATCCGCTTTGCTGGCGTCCCCCGGAAGCCTTCGGATGTTGCCATCCGCTCTCACGCTCTCCATCGCTAGGCTTTCGTGCGAGCATCTGCTTTCCATCCGCCCTGCGTCCTCCCCCCGTCCGTTCCTTTCCGTGTTTGTCCGCTCTGGTTATGCAAATGTTTGCCCCTTTGAGAGTGGATAACAACGGATGGAACATTTTTCTCGTCCGCTGTGTCCTTTTTACAAACGTTTTGCATCCGTCGGCCAATGTGACAGGGTCTTAAGAGATTTAATCAGATTCCCTTTGAACACACAGCTGGACCAATTTGAAAATCTTTTCTTTAAGTTTTATATTTATCATCGGTAACTAATTAAGTATTATCTATGCATGAAAATGTAGCATTAAGATTTCTGAAGATCTGCCAAACCTTTAATCAAGAAACATAGAGAAGGAGCAATCTCTTTCTGAATGTCACTCTAAGTGCATGGAAATTTGTCCAATTTGAAAATGTCTGCATTATTTTTACCCATTGTGAATATTCTCATGGTTAATATTTAAGGTTTTTTAAATAATGTTCCAACTAAGGGATGTGAGCATGTGTGTAATGTGTGTGTGTGTGTGTGCGTGCGCACTTACTGTATGTCTGTGGAAATTATTAATTCACTGCACTTTAAATCATGAAATTAATGAGCACCCAAAGAGTAAAATGTGTTAGTCAGAACTATTTAGCAAAAAAATCCTCTGCCATTGTGAAACAATAAAAGAATGTTAAGACCACTTTCAAAGGCATTCTAAAGAAATTCTAAAATTTCCTGAGAATGAAGTATCAAAATAGATGATTAGCATTTTTAGGAAATTAAAGGGTAGATTCTACCACAATGTTAGTAGAAAACAAACCAACAAACAAACCGAAGAAAATATGACAATTTCCAGTTCTATCTTTATTCCCAAACAAAAAGATCATATGCAACATGCTGTGCTTATTGGGCCATGCCTTGCGGTCCTATAAGGATCCAAAGCTGTGTTGCCCATGGTTGTAAGTACATGTAGATTTCTAAATATGTTCAGCTGAATATACAAAGAATGTCCTCTTTCAGCATTCATGTAAACCATTACACTCAAAACCTCCTAAAGAGTGGGTGGAGCAAAGATATGCCAAAGATGAAGACAGTGTTGCATTGTTGCTTTTTAAGTTCTGTCCTGTTTGTAAATTTGCAGTAATATTTCATGTATACAAAAGGATGGAACTTTCCACACAGTAGCCCAATGATCATTTCATCTTTCTGACAAAAAACAAACTAACAAACAAACTGTAGATCCTGATGATGCATCTCTTCATGTTGAAATAGGTTCACATCTTCTTCATATATCATAGTTTGAAATAATTCCTAAATTGTGTGACACATGTTATAGTACAACTATGGATGGTAATAAGGCTAGAAACTCTCGTTGTAACTGTAATAAAGAAAAAAAAAAGCTGTAGCTAGTTTGTGTCACCAGTTTGATCAGTTATTCATGGAATATTCTGAGTGAGTATCTGAACATTTTAAATGTGTTCACATTAATTACCTTATCTGTAAATGCAAGGCTGTCTGTCAAAATCAATGTACATCATCATTCAAATGCAATCAGTTAATCAAATTTAGGCAGCCACATTTCTCTTTAGACACATAAATCAGCATCCTGATTTTCCAAATAGTTAAGAAGCCTGTTGATGCTCATCATGTAATGAAATCAGAGTCCTTGCTTAAATGAATGAATATAAACTATTTAAATGAGGGAAGAAATGTAAACTAAATACATAAACATAAACCATTAAAACAATTTGAATACATAATTGCTTATTTTGTGCTCCTCTAGTCCACTGGGAAGAGTTCATTGGGGAGACTTCTGGTTTCAGAAGATGATTGAATTAAATTAAGCCTTGAGAAAGTGTTAAGCAGCTATTCAGTGTATGTGCCTATGAATCAGTCTTGACTCTTGATGACTGCCTGGATTAGTCCCTGCAGTTTCCTTGATAAGGCTTTTTTGGTCCAGAAGTGGTTGCCATGGCCACCTTCATAGAACTGAGAGTGACTAGCCCAAGATCACCCAGCTGGCTTTGTGCCTAAGTTAGGCCTAGGACACACATTGTCCCTATTTCTAGCCTTGAACCTTAACCACTACCCCAAACAAGCTCACTAAGCAGCTATTATGGCTGTGCAAACCTTAGAAAAAATATTTTACTATTTCGGAGTAACATGACCCTGGGAGAATGGTATTTTTTACATGTGGAATGCAATCTCAGAAGCTCATTTCTCTCTGAAAGAAGAACCAAAGTTCTCATTGCTGATGGAAAGAACTTTAGTGATTACAAGAAGTAGAGCCCTCTGACTCAATAAAGCAGAGCATGCTGTCTTTATAGTATGAAACATCTCAACCAGATGATATGTACCTGCTGCAAACCACCCTAGCATCTACATCCATCGAAGATTGCTTGCATGGAAGTAAAGCTTCTTGGAATGCAATATCAAGTTAAAAAAAAAAAACTACATTTAGAAACTTCCACTTGTGCAACTTCTTTAAATTTTAAAGCTTACAATTTTAAAAAAATTGTTTTAATAGAATGACATCATTGCCAGGTTATGACTGATATTTTACAATTATTACTGAGTGAATATTGATACTCAAAAGCCATTCTGTTTGGTGTCACAGAAACCGAGAGAGAAACAATTTGATTGGATTTTCTGCTGGGGATTTAGTTTTGAGGCCAAGACTCTTTAATTCCTGAGTTAAATTCCCACAGGATGCTATTTCTAAAAGGGTTACTTCCCAAAGTTGAAATGGCACGTTTCTTGCATGCATCCCTTCCACAAGCACAGAGCATTAGCTTCTCCACCTCTGAGGAAAATAAGTTTGGGTATAGATTATTATTATTATTTATTTGTCAATTCCTTACAAGATAATAGTGTGCACTATTGTTTTTACTAATAATATTTGTTTTTGGAAGGAGTCTACTTTGAAAACATAATCTGAAATTGCTTCATAATGAGTGGTGATTCACCAAGTAAGAATGCTAGATTCATGCAGGATTAAAGCCACAGGCAAGAAACTGGGACAATGTGAGTTTGAGCCCAACATTAAGCACAAAGCCAGCTGGGTGATGTTAGGCTGGTATGTTCTCTTGGCTCAAGGCAAGTCACTTTTGATAAATGCTGGCAAAAGAACTTGAAGGAATAGTTAGATGAAATCAAAATTCACTTGAAGGTCCAAATGTAATTATTTTTTTAATCAACTAGATAATGATGATATAAACTTAAAACAAAACAAAACAGCAAAACTACAATTAAGACTGTGTATCATAAAGTAACATGAGCTGTTATTACATCTACAGTCTACATCTTATCCACATGTGTATGTTTACAAACCATTTAAGATAAATTTTAGCTCAAAGCATTAATTATGGTTGGGAATTCTATTTGAGACTTCCAAATCCCTATTCTTTGGTCTGTTCCTGTCTTATTTATTTTATCCCCATTCTTGTAATAAAGATATATTTTAACAGTTATCTTTTAGACTGCTGAATTATCTTTTGACACCGATTATTAAAGGAGACTGATATTTTGACTGAATATCATTAGAATGATAATATATTGTTTTGATTTATCAAGAGTGTTTAATCTAAAAATCAGCATAGATATTAATAATCCTGTGTTGCAATTATGTTGTCATTCAATGTAAAAAGATAGAACCAATGGAGCTTTCTTATTTAAACTTACTTAAAATTTAATTATCATCTCTTTCTATATTTGTGTATATTTAATTAGAACAATAAAAAAATGAGTAAAGAAGGGTTAGGCCATAATGTAATGTGATTCTGTAAAGGTATAGTACTATTATTGATATCACTTGGTCAGTGGTGTTTGTAGTGTTCCTCCAATAGGAGAGCAAATTTAGTTGTGTACATTGTGTTTAGCCTTCACAATTGCTAATGGTTTTCTATATGGTCAAAGAATTCCTACAAATGCAGTGAAAAAGTAAATTGTTCTGTATTTCTATAGGATTAGCTGTAAATATTTAGATGGAAACAATAAGACATTTGTTTGGCTATTTCTTGCTGATCTTCTCTCGTTCTAATTTTTTTTTCTATCTGACCTTGATTTACAATCACAGCTATTAGAGCTAAAAATAGCCATTCACACTGACCAGCACTGTTTCTTTTGGATAACCATTTATGACCTATATCGTTTACTGGGAACTGGATTTATCTGAATATCCATTTATGGCCTAAAATACTTATAGAGCTAGTTCTCAGGTTATGAGAAATCCAATTATTGAGGCCAGAAAAGGAAACAGGCCTATTTTTTTCAAGTATAGAGGGAATAAATAATAGATATCCAGGCAGTCTGAAGATCAAAAGCCAAGAAGATCTAATGATACAGCCAGGATAACAAAGGTTTCCCAAGAAAATTCAGGTTTTGTGATAGAATTAAAGGCATTGATTGTGCATACCATTTAACAAATGGAATGCAAGTATTTATAAATTGAAATCTCCCGCAGTGATATTAAGTTCTAATATTGTATAAGACTGTGGGGAGTCTTTAACCCTATAAACTTCCATTATATTGTACCATAAATTTTTCAATTTTATGAATCTGCTTAATTGGGAATTTAGAGAATATAATTCAACCCATTTGTTGACATTGGATGCTATGTTTATCTTAGAAGCATTTGGCCCTTTTTACCAGGTATTCTGAAACTACAGACTTCCTAGAACTGATTTTTTTTTTAACCTCTTCTTTTTCTTTGGTTAAGGAATCATTAGAAACAAGACATGACAGTGAATGCTTTCTACTTATATAATAATACAAGGATGGCTGTTGTTGGGGTGGCAGGAGTGTCACATTTTTAACAGAGACCATTCAATAGGTTACAGTGACAGTAATATAATTATTCTCATTCTTCTTTGTACACTTCCAATATCACTTACACCTTGCTGCTGCATGTTCACCAGGAAAGTATGCTGAGATTAAGAAACTTTTCAAATGCTACTGCTCTTCTTAATTACATATCACGACTGGATGACATTGTAGGACTGAAACTTAATCCAGGCAATATGGAGTTCTTGTGGTTCAGGAAATCTGCTGTTCTTGATGGGGTTTTACAAATGGCTGTGCTTGGAATTTCTTCTGGACAGAAAGCCATATGCAAATGTGCTGTTAGAGATGTAATTATTCCAGATAATAAAACAACAGTCATTGGTCTGAACTTTCTTGTCTCTTTTAAAGCACTACTTTTTTGGCAAGCTGTCAGGAATGTGGTTAGAGTATTGTATTTCAGCAAATCAGATTTCATGACAGTACACAATTCACACATTGGCATCCTGTATCACATATATTGGCTTCCTGCAGCAGCTGTTGAGAAGCTGAGAGCACATTGCCTCAAGCAACATGAGCCAATTGGCTATTAAATGCTTCCTCTCAATCCATGCCACTGCCAGGATTCCTATCATGAGAGATGATAGGAAGGTGAGATGCTCTTTTTATATATTCTTTTCCTTAGTGAAATAAAGGTCCTATCCTGCCACTAAGATGTTAAATGGATTTTCATAAGTGTAAGCATTCTAGGGAAGTATGTAAGGAAGACCATCCATTAATATTTTCTCTTCCAGCCTATTGGTTTTTTTTTCTATTTATTGGGATATTTATGTGCCTGCAAAGATGTATCTATATGTAGATAAACATGGAAGTTGTCCTTGATTTATGACCTACCTGGAGTTCAAAATTGTGACTACCTGGAATAAGATATAAGTTAGTTCCAAAGTTGTAAATGGTCACGTGACTGTACTTTGGGTGCTTGGTGACATGGTTGCATTTATATCCATTTGAAGCACCCCATGACCATGTTTTATGACACTTGCCCAAAATCAGAAAATCGAGTTTCAGCAAAATCCCATCATAGCCAATAATGGATTTGCTTAGCAACCATGGAGTTAATTTAAAGTTGTTTATTTTATGATTGCTGCACTTGTTTAATGACTACCACAAAAAAGGCCATAAAATCAACCATCACAGCAGAAGAGTGTAATGGGCAGGATCCATTATGGTTATATGTCAAGGACTACAGCACTTATAGTTTGGTAGTTGATTTATAACCTTGTATTGTCTGTTCATTACTTCACTCGATTTCTATATTTTATTATATTTTTTAAAAAATATCAAGTCCCCTTGAAGAAATGAAAAATGTGCAAACACTATTCAGTCCAATTTCTTCTGAGGAAAGAGGCTGTTATTGCTTTGTCAGATGGCCATCTATGGCTCCAACGGTGTGGGGAAGTTCCACTTCTGATACCACTGCTCTGCAACTTTCTTCCATTCTTCTTC
>BHFT01039110.1:0-86766 GCA_004320025.1 Laticauda laticaudata
GCACAACTATAATGACGTGGGAAAATACCCGAACAAAGTTGAATACCATACATATAAATACCTGCAAAAACTTAAGAAAACGTGTGTGTGTGTGTGTATGAAAGTGAAAAACCCTAGATCCGCTATAGTGCTTAAAATAAACTAAATGTAGCAAAAAGAAAAACAATTAACAGAGAAAAGATAAAAGAGCCATATAACATCTATTGGTAAAAGTATAAATTTAACCCAGTCCTTAAATAAATCTTTAGACTATATTAAAACTTACCACCGCATCTTCTCATTTTTAGAACATAAAAACTTCAAAAATAGGTAACATGTATTGTGAAATATATCCCTTAAAATCAGAAAACAGGTTTCTTTCCAATTACGCTCTGTGCTGTGCCATGGGCTGATCAAATTATAATGACCTGTTCCATACATAATGCTAAACCAACATTTGATTCAAAACCAAATGTAAAAGCTAAGAAGTGTATTTCATTCTTTCCCCAAGTAATCATCTCCAGATATTTTTCTCCTCTAGCAATTCCCCCTTCAAAAGGAAATTTTTGCCTGTAACTTTCATTGGCCTTCTTTCATTCGCTGTGTGGTATATTAAGTCACAAGCTCATGCAGCATCATTTTAATGTTGTTATGTATGGCTCATTAACAAGCATTTGTGGCTTGCTGTGCTCTTTGAACCCCACACAGCAACAAATGTTCTGGAAATCCAAACGACACGATAAGATGAAATCAGAGTGGATAAAACCGAGTAATGGTGTTTTAGCTGTGCGTGCACTGCAAACAGAGGCTGATTCTATAGCAGAACAAAATTGTTCCCAGAAAGCAGAAGGAAAAGTAAAATGCCTTGCTAGTGTCAACCAGAATCCAAGAACAGATCTGTGGCCAAAATTTTATTCTAAGATTTCTGGCAGCTTGATGCAAATTGGTTTCTTGAAGGCTGACCTGGGTCACACACATGAAACTAGAACTTGTTAGGGGTCCACTGTTGGTTTCACCGCTCTCATGATCGGGTTTCATTATTTACTGAAGCCCAAATTTAACCATTTTTTTTCAAATGTGGAGTTGTGTTTGTTTGTTTTTAAATTTCCCTTAGCTAAATTGTGTTGCAAGAGCTTCTGTTTTTTATAAAACAAAACAAAAAAAAATGCTATTAAACATGAATAGTAATGGTTAACTAGTTCCTGTGTTTCCAGTAGTTATTTAGAACATCACAGACTACAAAAGAATGTAAGTCTCTACATATGCATAAAAATAAGAGATAATTAACCTCAAATAAGCTTTCCTGGAGAAGCAGAAACTGCTTCCTTTATAGATGAAATTGGTATCCTCTGTTTTGCGATATTAAATTTTAACACCAACTGCACCTTGAACATAATACTAATATCTTGCACAGTTGGAAACACTTGTTAATGAATGCTTGGGATATAAGTTCTGAGGGATAGATGTCATTCCACAAATTGAGTTACCTTGTAAACAAAATGTGGTGAGGAAGATTGTGCTTTTATCATTTGCTGCTTTACCAATTTCATTTCCTAAATATATTCTGTTGCTATATGCTTTCATAGGGTAACAATATTTGCAGACTGTTTGACCTTTCCTTTCTTCCTGAAGACGGCTTTTCATACAGCTAAATAAATATGTTATGGTCCTGCATCACCCCATTGATCAAATCAGTGGATAACAGCAACAGCAATTCAAGAGCTTATTATGTAGGCCTTGCAAGTTCCTTACATCCTAAAATATTTTAAATTGGGTATATTAGATCTGTAGTGACGTAAATATAATAACAACAAATGTTCCTCGTTATTTTCCCTGTTCAGTATAGAAGATAGTGGAATATCTTGATACTTCTAGATCAGTGGTCCCCAGTTTACAGCCCTGCTGAAGAGAGAGAGGGGAAACAGGCCACAGTGATTGATGGCACATACATGTGCACGTAGCTCAACTTGCACAAGTGTCCAGCCGGCACACATGTGAAAGTTGAGCTCCAGGTATGTGTGCAATGGCCTGATCGAGTTCCAAATAAGCTATAGCACAATAGTGTGACACAGCCAGGGACCCCTATTCTAGATAAGCTACTTTTCATACACTTAAAGGTTCATCCTTAAAATACGGAAAACACCTTTCTTAAAGAGTAGTTATTTTTACCTCATGCCAATCATTTCCCATACATCCTAAGGTAGTGCTGTTTAGAAAATTATGTATTTCAATAGTTAAATAAACTGGAAAAAACATTGCAATGGTAAAAGGTTTTTATCAAATATAGAAAAAGCTATATACAGATATTTCAAATATTCCAAGTGTTTTTCTGAATGCAGGACACTTTTGCATCTTCCTCACCTCTTGGCCATTGGTGTGGCTTGGGTGATGCCCAAAATCCCTATCTAATCTGCCAGTAGTGGTTCTTGCTGCTGCTTCCAATAATTGCCTGATAGTTGTTTTACATTAATAGAACAGATCTCTGAATCCTAGTAGCCGATTCTGACTGGCTGTTCTATTTTTCATTTGCTGCAACTTCCCTCACTCATTTGCAGCCCCCACTTTTCTGAAAGACACTCCAACTTCTGCTCTCCATGGTCAGGGGACTTAATAGAAAGAAGTCCCTTTAAGAAATCAACAACTGAGGCTTCAGAACAGTAAGAACTGAGGATAACACAAGAAAAGGAGGAGTAGGTACTTGAGAAAACAGGTGGCTTTGCAGAAGTAATTGGCTGCCAATTTAATCCATTAAATTCATTCTAGATATCCTATTGTGGTTAAAACCTCTGATGAAGCAAGTCTTCAGAAAGCTCAGCTGTATTTAACTAGGAGCAGACTAGAAAAGATGGTGGAGAATGAGATATCTGAGTGCATTTATGTGTTGATGCACATGAGTGGCATATACATATTCATGTGTTTTCTAATCCAGCGACGAGCAGTACATGCACTCTGACGGCTCAAATAAAGTTGCTCTACTCTGCAACATCTTTTTCTTAACAATACCTGAAAGAATACAGAGCAAAAAACAAGTTAACCCTCTTATTTCTCTTGCTGGAAAATGAAAATGTTCACAGGGCTTTTAATATTGCCCTAGCATTTATAATATCTCTCTATCTCTATTATCTCTTCATATAATACTATTCACTCATGTTCTACAGAATAGATAGAGAAGGAAGCATAATAATCAAGTCTTCACATTTCCTCTCCTTTTGCTAGTCCTGAGTTAAAGTATGAATACTTTTTTAAAAAATAATTCTATCCATGATTTGGAAAAAGGTACATCACTCCGTTTTGCTTGAAACCTTGTGGTCAGAGCATCATTGCCCTAGTTATGGGGAGCAAAATATAAACCCTTTAATTAAATATCCAGGCTTACCAGCTCTCCTCATTTCTTCTTCAAGATCCTAAAAGTCTATTTTAAGGGAACCATCTAGAGAAGGAAAGGCTCTCTTGTTCTCTATATAATTTGAACTCTGCAAAGGAAACGGATGCATGAATTAATCATACTTCCTCTCCTGCTGTTTTTGGTGGAATATACAAGGCTTACCCATACTGGGGTTGGAGGAAAATTTAGAAACATGATTTAAATCTCTTGTTTCCTCCTCCTTCTGGAGTTGTTGTTTTTTTTTAATTTTAAGCTGTACAGTTGATACTGAAAAATAAAATAAAAAGCACCCAATGTGCTAAAAGCTGTCACAATTCTTTTCTGCACTGTAAAGAATATTTGTGCACCTCTTCCCACCAAATCATCTTTTCGAGTGCAGAGATACTATATAATGTCCATATTCCCCGTTTGTAAACATTTTATTTTTATTTATCCACAGACATTGAATGATCTGCTATTTCCTGGAGAGTATTAAAGATAAAAATTCATCTATTTTATTGTTGGAATTGTCATAAGAGATGGGATTTAGGTTTGGGGCTTGTTATTGGGTTTTTGGGGATGTCTCAGGTTAGAATTACTGTCATGTAAGAAATAACCTTATGACTGACAGTGCAATATCTGAGAAGATACAGACTCTCATAATAATGTGACACTTTATGAGTAGTTTGACTGCTTTCATTACCTGGATTCATACCTCAATTTCCATTTGAGAGCTGCTAGCGATAGGAAAACTGTCATGATCCAGTCTGTGTGGCTGTTTCTAATAGGACTTAGGAATAGTACTTTAAATATTTTAATTGCAAGAAAACCTTGTAGTTTTTTCAAGAAAGAATTTCCAAGTTCCAATTTAAAAATACTCAGATAGAATTCAAGCAACTGTTGAAATTCTGTTTCTTTGTCATGACTAGGCAGTATATTTTATTTCTACAAACATATACCTAAACACATGCATACAAAAACTGTCATATTAATAGATAGGCACCATTTTACTTACACCAGTAAACCTCTTTACTCTTGGGGTTTTGGTCAGCAGTGTTTTTCATTGGGAGTATATAAGTTGAGGTATGAAAAATGTTGGTTTTCTAAAATTTATGATATCTACAGTATATTTAAAACTGAATATCAGTGTTCCACATTTTTGTCATGATTTTAGTCTTGAATTATCAGTAAAAGATCAATCTGCCACATTGCATAGATTATGCTTACCTATAGATTTATAAAGATGGAGGATTTTTACGATGAAAAAAATGGGTCTCAGTGGTTTTTGATACAGTGGACCAGAGTTTCAGAGTTTATTCTATTGCTGTCATAGATCAACATATAATGATAACAACTGTGACCTAAAATATTAAAAAAGAAGAATTAAGCTAACATTTTTCAACATAGGGCAATATAACAATGCTTTACTATGTCTATGCTTTCCTTACTGTGAACATAAATGAACAATATTGTACCATCCTTTTTCAAATTTCTGAAGATTTATCGCTAATAAAAATGTGTTCTCCTCCACAGTACAGTTGAGATGATTAACAAAGAAAAGGTAATTTCATTCAGAATATTGTGTATGGCACAATGGATAACTTAGCAGCATATGAAATATTGATTCAACAAACCCAAACCCATTCCCCATGCAAGGACAGTTCAGCTCTGGAAGGAAAGCTTGTTGTACCTTTTTTTCACACTGACAAGAGAAGAATTAATCTGTACAATACACAGAGCAGAGAAAATGTTGTATAAATATTTAGGAATAAAGACCAAAGGCCAATGTTACAGTGTTCCTGCTCATCCTTCTGTATGTTTAATCTAGGATACATTGCTTGATCTCTTAAAAGGCCCTCTCCAACCTTAATGTTATTGATGATTGAAACAAGAATTGGCAATAAGAGAATTCAGAGGCTGTACTTTTTTCTCCCACAAGTAATTGAATTTATTGACAAGGATTAACTGTGATGGTAATCTCTCTCTCAAAATTAGTTTTACCCAGTATTTTAAATGTCAAATCCTCAAGGCTACAGCTTGCATTAGAAATGTAGTGAGGGACAAAAAGCATTCTATTAAGTTGAAATGAATTATTTTCACATATTTTTTTCCTTTACTTATAGACACTAATTTGTGCCCCTAAGAATATTATGCTCAACATCTTGGTCTGAAAGAGTGTATGTACTTCAGGGGACTTAATTGTTCCCATGGTGGTCATTACAAGTTTTAATTATTATATTAGAAATTTTTCTTGTTATTTCCCAGTATTACAGGATTTTGCATTACAGTTCTTTAGTAGTTAAATATCTTACCTTGTTCATCATGATTTCTGTAGGTTCCCATTTGTAAAGGAGATTAGCCCATCATGTTGAAATTTGATCACTTCTGTTTTAATAAAGTTAATTTTTATTTTGTCTTCCCTACACTAATTGTCTTAAGGATTGTAGGCCTTGTTAGAAACAAACTTGTATAAAATAGACGATACAGATAAAGTAGAACAGATACTGATTACTTGTTAATACTGAAGGACAGAATTCATTTTCAAGGTAAAAAAAGAAGTAAGAAGACAACCTTGTTTAAGTTTTCTTACAATAGAAGTTGGGTCATCACTTGACATCAAATTTGCGTATATATATTGTCATGGAATAACATGATTAATCTTAATGAAGCATCCATCCATAAATATTTTAATAATTGTTTCCACAGTCTCTTCTTAGAGATCAAATCAAAGGCTGCCTTCAGATCTATAAGGATAGCATGAAGGGAATCTTTAAAAAATTGGGGGGCGGCAGAAGATTTAAGATAATGGATTGATCTACTGTTGATCATTGTGCCCTAAAGTCCACTTCAGCCAAGACTTGTTTTTGTTCTATCCAATCCCTGAGTTTCTCATATAAATGTTTAGCATACAGGTTTATTAATGACACTTTTAAGAGGCTGTTTGGATGAAAATCAACAGATACATCACCTCTCTTAAAGATTGGGACTGTAATAGAACAGCACCAGTATTTGGACATCTCAATAAACTTATAAATAGGGGTGAAGAGGAGCCCACCACTATGTTAGCTTTTATCAATACTGCAGGGATTACATTTCCAGCAGATGTCTTTCATTTTTTAGATGGGCTATAAGTTTAGAGTTTCTGAGATTCAAAGTAGAGGCCACCCAGGAAGGATTTATAATGATTCCTACCAGTCCAGGGGAAGGTTGCTGTAAAATCTCCATTTCTTCCCCACTCCTGAGGGAAGGTTACCACTGGTTCTCAAAATTTCCACTACTGGTTCTCCAAATTTCCACTACTCAAAATTTCCACTACCGGTTCTCCAGAACTGGTCAGAACCTGCTGAATACCACCACCTCTGTTATAAGTCCTGTATCATACATTTTAGCCAAGTAATTACAAATTACAGGAATGGACCAAGATGATTGAATGTAATTGTGCAAAGATTAAGATGCTGTTCCTAATATTGTATCTAAGAAGTAGATTCCACAAAATAGTACTGAGAAACTATAGTTTCACCTCCATTTGACCATTGGCCAACTTTTTCCCATTGCCTCTGACATTTCTGTGAAACTACTATGGGAAGTTATTTGGGATTTCTAGGAGTCATATTTTACAAATAATGCTGATTTTAGCTCTTTTCCATATAATCCAAAGGAAATTGGTAAAGTTCAGACTTGTTGATTGTTGAGGGGAAAGAAAATAAACTTTAAACCATATAAGACAAAAATGCTCCTGATTGATTTATTTAGAGTGTGGCAATGGTACATTAGCTAGGAGACTACAGTGCTAATAGAGTAGTTGCTTGGCTGCCTCAGACCGCTAGTCCATTCAGTTCATGCTTGTGCACTTTCCAGGATGCACCACAGGGGGTGAACTAACTCCACACTCAGATTTCTAATAGTAGTCTGTAGCATCAGAATCTGGGGCTTTTTCCCAGTGACCAATGTCACTTTGCTTTTGGGCATTGCATTTTGGCATATCCGGCACTAGGTTGGGTTCGTACGAAATACAATTATTTTTTTCTGCTGAAGTAGCACCTATCTACTTGCTTAGAACCTGCTTTCAAACTGCTAGGTTGGCAGAAGCTGTGGCAAGTGATGGGAGCTCACTCTGTCACATGGTGGTAAGACTCAAACTGCAGGAGTACAGATCTTCTCCAGTGTGTTTCAGCCACTGTGCCTCACAGAACAGCAGAAAAAAGCATAACAAGGGATTTTGTGACCAGATTCACTTATGTTTGGTTTTGAAATTCTACAAACTCAACCATTTGTGATTATTAAACAAACAGTGGCTTAGTGAGCCAGATTGTGGTCTTGAATTATGTGTTTCTCCTGAAAACCAACATTAACAGTTCACATGTATTCTTAGGGCAATCCTAATGCTGAATTCAGCAAAGCTCAGTGGTATTTTTGCATTGATGAAGAATAATATAATATTTGAGGGCCCGGTTGGCAAAGGGAGGTGCAGCAAGGCCCTGGGTCGGTACGGGGAGCTATGGCAATCTTTGGGTCGGCGAGGGGAGGCCCTGAGTTGGTGAGGGGAGGCCCAGGTCAATGACGGGAGGCTTTGGATTGGTGAGGGGAGGCATGGCAAGCTCTGGTCATCGAGAGGAGGCCCTGGGTCATTGAGGGGAGGCCTGGGTTGGCGACAGGAGGCCCTGGGTCAGCAAGAGGAGGCATGGCAAGCTCCAGGTCAGCGACAGGAGGCCCTGGGTCAGCAAGGGGAGGCGTGGCAAGCTCCAGGTCAGGAGGGGAGGCCCCGGGTCAGTGAGGGAAGGTGCGGCAAGGCCCTGGGTCAGCAAGGGGAGGCCCAGGTTGGCGATGAGAGGTCCTGGTTCAGTGAGGGGAGGCATGGCAAGATCTGGGGGCAGTGACGGGGGGAGGGCTGGGCCTTCCAAGTGGTGGGAGGGAAGGGGAAAAACAAAAGGCAAGTGGGGGGAGGAAAGGTGGGTCTTGCACTCACTCAGGGAGATAATCAGATTAGGCAGGCCCGCAGCAAAAGGCAGGCTGCAGGCATGTTGCACATGTGCATGATGTTGCACATTTGTGATAGGAACTGACTGGGCAAGTAGGAGAGGGACGGGGCCAGCCAGAGGCCTGATTTACCAGTTCTCTGAACTAACGGGAACCGTAACAACCAGTTCTATAGAACCAGTCTGAACTGGTAGAATCCCACCTCTGGCTGTGTCTTATTTGAACAACATAACATGCTTTATATGGGGCTATCTTGAAGGACTGCAGAAACTTCAACTGGATCAGACTTCTACTTCCAGAATATTAGCTAAAGCTATATATAGGGAGCATGTGATCTCCATTGCTAGCACAGCTTCACTGGTTCACAGTTCTTGTTAGAGTACAATTCAAAGCAATGTGGCTATTTGGGATTCAGGTTTCAATAGCTTCATCAATTCAGTGATTGGGCATATTGAAAGAAGAGGATGTATTATTGTTGTTGAGGATGATAGTTCTGGATATTCTTTCTCCAATTTTTATTTGGTCATGATATCTTAGACCTCCTCAATCCCTAGCTGTCATCTGAAGATGTCTAGAAGTGTAAGGAAATCAGGAAGGAAGAAAATCTACTTAGCCCCTCTATGCCCCTGCACACAAGAGAAAATCTTATTTCTCCTGACTACTATAATTTGCTTTTCTGAATGTAGAATCTCTAAATCATTTCTGCTTCACAATAATACAGCCTATTGCTCCATTATTAGACCAATTAAAGGGAAGTTAGAGAAGCTACACTTACCAAAAATAGCTAGAATGGTGAAACCCAATTGAGGAGTACCTCTGGACCCAAGGAATCTCTTAAAAAGATGGTTTTTTTCAAATAAATGGCAGTTATCATTTGTTTTCTTGATTTTTCTTTCCGATACTTTATGCAGCACATACTGTAGATCTCTTTCGGCTCTGAGAAGCTGTTATTAGAGGGTTGGAAGAGAAAGCCAGAAATTCTTCTTGACTCTAGTTTCACTCTGAGCTACTTATTAAAAATTTGCTGATGATGACACTGCTTTAATGTGAAGATTACTATACCTAAACTCGGGGAGATTGCAAAACAGGGAGTTTAGCCAGTGTCTCTAGATCACTAGCCCACTGCTCAACCCAATATAACTTAAAATGCACCTTTTTATATAAATGCCATTTATTCCTCCTATGGTGTTCCGTCCTGATTCCTACATAAAGGATGCCTTTTGAAAGAGAAAAATAGAAAACAGGGCTTTTGTTTCCTAGGAAATATAAAGGATTTTGTGTGAAGAACTTCTTTTTTAAAAAAAATAGAACATTTTCTAAAGAGGCAAATGTTCCAGTAAGCACTACATTAATGTAAAAGCTCCTAGGATTGTAGAAAAGAAGTATCCACATCAGAATTCATATGTAGAATTTGTATTTATATATATATCTTCTAAAGGAGATTGCATTCTAACATGTAAGCTGAAAGTTCCTGGTGCTATGTCCAGTTGATTTACGTCTTCTGATGCAGAGTAACGGGTGAAATTGTGATTGTACTAGGGCTGGTTGATGTTTGTGCTCTTGCTATAGCTGAATCTGACTCTTGGAATGAAACCATGAAAAAATTCATTTTATATATCAGCAACATCTTGAGTTCTGTATGACAAAATCTCCCTATTGGGCTATTAATATCATAATATATACCAGTGAACACAGCTGCCGGCTTGGAAAAAAAGTGAGGAGAATTACTAGCTGGTTTGGGAAATAGAGAGAAGACATAACAACTTCATCCTGGGTTCAGTAATAAATCTCTCTAGAAACGCAAGTATGCACTCATAAGCTTAGTACTGAAAGATCCAAGAACAAGGCTTAGATAAGTTGCTTTTACTGCAGATATGCAAGAGCCTCATATAACTATGAAAATGAACTACTGCAAAAGCTACCATTTTAGATGTATTTATTTATTTATTATTTATTTATTTATTTTATTTATATTGCCACCTATTCACCCATGGCGACTCGAAGCAGATTACACAATGTAAAACCACATTTAAAACAAAAAATAAAAACAATAAAAACTAACAAAAAGAATCAAATAAATTAGTAAAGTACAATAGAACAAAATTTGGGAAAAAAACAAAAATAAAACAAAATAAAACAAAAACAGAAAATCAAAAACCAACTCCCATCCCCCTCCCTGACAACAGCAAATCACACTAGCCATCTGATGGGCTCCATTCCTCTCTGGGTTCCCCAGGCCCGCTGGCAAAACCAGGTCTTCAGTGCCTTTCGGAAGAGAGCTAGAATGATGTTCCAGAGAGACGGAGCCACCACAGAGAAGATCCTTCTTTTGGGTCCCACCAGGTGTATCTCCCTCAGGGGTGGGACCCACTACATTCCCTGCCTCCTCGCTCTAATGGGTGTGATTGACAAGAGGTGTTTCCTTAGATAATCCAGATCCAAGTCATGAAGGGCTTTAAAGGTGATAACCAGCACCTTGAATTGCACCCGGAAGCAAATCAGCGACCAATGCAGCTCCTGCAAGAGAGGTGACACATGTGCACACCAGGGTCTGCATAAAACCATGTAGGCCGCTGCATTTTGCACCAACTGGAGCTTCCAGGTGTTCTTCAAGAGCAGCCCCATGTAGAGCGCATTGCAATAATCAAGACAGGAAGTGACCAGGGCATCAGTGACTGTGAGTAGGGACCGCTGATCCAGGAAAGGGCATAACTGGTGCACAACCCGCAGTTGTGCAGAGGCCCTCCTGGGTTTATTTATATGTCCGCTCTCCTGAGTTTTGAGCTCAATGTGTCTTTCTTCCATCCTTAATGTTGGGGTAATGGACTTTTTGCTTCCTGTTTCTCAAACATCAAGAACATACTTGAGACCATGTATGCAATGTTGACTCAGCTTCAGAAACTTTATTTCTGGTATTGCTGGGTTCAGCCTTCACAGTAGTATAGAAGAGAAATTCTGGCTACTTTTTTTGATAGTGAAGATTGCCTACAATAGTTACCTACAACAGTCAAATGCTGTAGTCTGCTATGTTAATGGTTTACGAGCCAATGATTTCATTCCGATGTGCCACGTAGTTTATTTCTGACATGAGAACATCCTAAAATAGTATTTGGGAGACAGGAAAAAAAGGTTAATGAAGCAAGAAACTTTTATTTCCACTGTGTATTCTGAAATTAGATATTATGGCCAAAAATGTCCTGCTATAAAAAAGTATAAACTCTGTATTTCCTCCTTTCATTCTTGCCGTAACTAGAGATAGCTAGTATATATTATCATCTTGCTATAAATTTCTTCTTCACTGTACATCGTTGGCTACTGTGGCATCATGAACCAAAAGGGAATTAAAAAACATAGGACTCATTTCGTAGTCTTTCTCCTTACAAGAAGTATACCATCTAAGTATGTGTACCAAGGAACTGGAATAAATTATGGTTCTCAGGAGCCTTCTGCACTGGAAATTTAGATTGCACTCCTGTATTTTAGAAAAGATAAATATTTAAAAAGAGACAATTTTGGTACATAGCAGTTAGAGTATTCAAATGAACAATTCATATCCATTAATCTATCAGGATTGGTGATTAAAACTCTCCATCATTCAAAATGGTTGCGTGTATAAACCAGTCTATACTGAAAGGAATATGACTTCCTCAGATGAAATTAGAATTGTAACTGTAGCAAAAAAAAGTGATGTGAGAAGCAATGAGGTTAATATATAAATTAAATACAAGTTCCTATATATTTCATTTTTAACATAATATTCAGATAACAGCCTTCAGCAACATGAAGCTGATGCAAAGAATGGGTGCGTTTTTAGCCACACAGCTGTCTCTCTCAATAATCTTGATATGGCATGATAAGAACAGAGTAGGAAAAGTTCATTTTACAGATTTTCCTTTCAATAAGGATTGCAGTTTATTCCCAGTAATATCAGACTATCCCACAAAGTAAATGTTATTTCCCTTATCTGCGTGCCAAACTGACTTCACCATCTGAAAAGCTTAAGAACTCAATACATCAAATTACCCAGCTCAAAACCGTTGTCTAGTACAGGCCATTTTGCCCTGTCATCCTATGACAGGATGTCAAAGCTTTCCTTTCCATTGCCAGCATCTGCAGGAATCTGATATACTACCTTCTCATACCCGGGAGGGGAAAACATCAGGCAACGGTGATTGAAAGCAGCAAGTCAGACAGCTGCAGGGATTGGAGGTTGCTATAGCTGGATTGCATCAGCCATATAAATCCTGCTTCCTATATTTCTTTATTCCATTTTATTAATGTGAACATTCTGGTTTCCTTACAACAATTGTATTTCTTATCTCATATACTTTTGGTTGATTTAAAAGAAATGAGGATGGAACCGAACTTTGAAGATTTTTTCCTTAAACATTATAAAGTACTGGTTGACAGTGAGGATTTTTGCCACCGAGGAGAAAAGAAGCAGCTTTAACCTCATACTTGCTTTGCAAGAAAATAGCAAAGAGCTTCATAAATTAAAAAGAAATGAGGGGAGGAAATAGCAGGAATATTGCCATTAATAAAATGAACTCTCAAGTATTATTTCTAGCAGGGACATCATTAGGAAATGGTACTAATACTGCAGGCTAATTCACTGCTCACAACAGGCAAGAGTGGGTTTCTACCGGTTCAGACCAGTTCTATAGAACCGGATGTTATGAGTCTGAGCAGTTTGGAGAACCAGTAAACTGTGCCCCTGGTTGGCCCCACTCTTTCCTGCCCGCCCTGCCCAGTTATTCCTCATCTCGCTCACCATTGCTAACCTGCCTTTGCCCGCTATTGCTGCCTGCTTTCCACGTGGCCCTGATCTCCCTGGGTGAGTGACCCTACAAGCAAGCCCTGGTTGAGTCGGCACCTGGGCCAGCCTAGGCTGCTGCGCTGTCTCCCAACACCCCACCACATCCCTGGGCTTGCCTGGGCTGGAGGCTGTGCTTGGAGGGAGAGGAGAGAGCGTTCTCTTGCCCCCACTGGCCATGGAAAAGCAGCCACGGGGCTGGGGCCATGCTTACTAGGGAGAGGAGAGAGCATTTACCTTTCCCTGCTGGCCATGGAAAAGCCACCGTGGGGCTGGGGGCGTACTTGCCAGGGAGAGGAGATAAGAGAAGAGAATGTTTGTGTCAGCAAGGCACCCCTTAATCAACTCCAGGACAGCTGACAGCGGCTGCAGGGAGCAGAGCCTGGAAGCCCTGATGCACCATGTGTACAGCCACATGGATGGCGGGGGGAAACAATCCCGGAAGCCCCGACACCGCCAGAATCACCATCGCCGCCTCGCTGCTGCTGCATCCCCCACCCCCTGCAGGGCTTTCAGTTTACGTGGTGCGCGAACAGGTGAACTTCCCTCGGAGCTCAACACCTTCGTGCAAGGATAAGGGGCATGTGTGTATGTGTGTCTAGAGTGAATGGATAATTCTAAGGGACTGGATGGCTTTGCACAGCTGCCGATGGACTGCACAATCCTAAAGTGCTGGGACTCAAGTAAACAAGTTCTAACCATGAGTGGTTTATGTTACTTTTTTGCTATCATCCCCTACCCAATAACTATATATGATTTTTTTTGTCTATGCTGTAATCAGTGTCTCCCATTTTTTTATCATTTTGTCTTTGTAACCCATTTGTATAGTGTGGAAGCGCTTTGTATGTACTTCATGTATATGTGGTTGATCTGTGTCAGGGGTCTCCAAACTTGACAACCTTAAGACTTGTGGACATAGCTGGCTGTAGAATTTTGGGAGTTGAAGTCCACAAGTCTTAAAGTTGCCAAGTTTGGGGACCTCTCGAATAGATTATCTAGGGAGAGAGAATAACATACAGCAGATGCCTAGCAAAATTTAGTAATACTACAGATTGGCTGTTTACATTGAAATCAGGTGCAAGATAGTGATGGTAGGTAAATTATTTCAGTAGGCTGATTTTAGAAAACTAAATAGGATCAGATCTGGTAAGTACTTGGCTGGGAAGCCAACACAAAATGGGGTGTGGGGAGAAATGGGGTTGGAAAGGAAAGAAGGAAGATAGGATAAGATAACTTTTATTGTCATTTTTTATTATAAGTACACTGGCACACATTAAAAGTGAAATATATATAAATATCCATATACATATATAACACACATATACACATGCTACACACACACACACAAAATCATTGCCCATTTTGAATACATAGCGGATAGAAAGAAAGTATTGGATACATATACACAAATGTATGTGAAAAAAACTGTAAAGAAATAGGATTATAAAAATACAGCGACCAATCTTAGCAGTTACAGATGAGAGAGAGAAAAAGAAATGAAAAACAGGGAGAAAGCGATGAGAGAGAGAGAGAGGGAGATGAGAAAGAGAGGGAGAAAGAAAGAAAGAAAGACAGAGATACCTTTTTAAAAGAAAATAGAAAAATGGCTCTTTGAGTGTTTAAGGTTGCAGACCCCTGGGTTAGGCAAACCCCATGATCATGAAGTGAACTTTGTGGTCATGAAGCAAACACTGGTTGTTAAACAAGTCTGTTTCCCCCAATGGGCATTTTTAACCAGAAACTAGAAGGAATTGTTGGAAACTGGTAAAAAACATAGAAAACCTCAGTCACTAGACTGTGTAGGATATTGTAACTGGTCATAAGTACGTGTGTATCTATTTATGGCTGTCAAAAACAGGTCAAGTAGCTCTGGGGAGGTAAGTCATAAATTAGAACACTTGCTAAACAATTGGCCGTTAAGTGAGGACCACTTATATTTGGTTTGCCAGTCACATGGCCACCTAGCTACACCCACCCCAGTTATATGACCATCTGGCCATGCCCACCCCATCACATGATCAGTCAGCAAGCCACACCTAGTCAGTCACATGACCACCAAGCCACACCCACAAATTAGGCCACGCCCACAGAACTGGTTGTTAATAAATTTGAATCCTACCCCTGACTACAGGAGTTCGATTCTGTACGGCTCAGGGTTGACTCAGCCTTCCATCCTTCCGAGATCGGTAAAATGAGGATCCAGATTGTTGGCGGCAAGAGGCTGACTCTGTAAACTGCTTAGAGAGGGCTGTACAACATTATGAAGGCTATAATATAAGTCTAAGTGCTATTGCTATTACTGAAACTGACTAAAAATAGGAGGCATTACAGCAATAACATTAAGATTTATATACCACTTCAGAGTGCTTTACAGCCCTAAGAAGTTTACAAAGTCAGGATATTCTGGGTCCTCATTTTACCCACCTCGGAAGGATGGAAGGTTGAGTCAACCTTGAGCCAGTCAGAATCAAACTCCTGGCTGGAGGCAGAATCAGTCTGAAATACTGCATTCTAACCACAGTGCCACTACAGCTCATGATAAACTTTATAATAGAAATAAGTAACAAATTAAAACTATCTTATCCGATAATTGCATGGGATTCTTCTGTAAACTATTGAAAACTGTGATCTTTGAAAAATATACATTCAGTAAAGATTTAAAAGTCAGATAATGAATTGGGGGGGGAGTAATCTTAGTTGAAAATGACTGAAAATTTGAATAAATGCTCTATTTGTAAGGGTTAGAAGTTTCTGAGAATTATTGGACAAATGGGATATAACATCGTTCCTTGAAAAGATATTCCCAGATTTACAATGAAGTTTGGATAAGACCAAAAAAACAACCAAGACAACAATCTTCAGAGATATATTTATAGGCTTCAATAAAAGCTCTAAAAAGAGGCAATATTTCAGCTAGGAAAAGACATAAAAAAATATGAACTGTTTCTGTATGCGTGTATACTTCACTGGTGGTCCTAGCATAAGTTCTCTCTGGGCATACAGACAGAAATAACTGCTCCTGGGCACAAACTACCCAAGCGTTACAATATATACAGCTGTTTTAATGCTTCCAAAAGAGGACCTCTATGATAACATACATTGCAATGCACCTTTTATCAATGTTTTGCACTGCCTTAAACAAATATCATTATTACAGTAAACATCACATTGAACATTTGAACTATCAACAATTGCAAGAGTTATTGGGAGAAGAAAAAGTTTATTTAAAACTTGAAAGATAATGTGATCAATTGTCACAATATGGCAAAATGTCTACGGGAGATCAGAGTAGCTAGAGAGAAGATCAGACAATAAATTGCCTTTGTATGTGACCTCAGCATATGTAGGCAAACTTCCACAGATAATTTCAATTGGTGCATATTTGGGGTGACGGGATAATTATTTTAAAATATTATCTTAGTTAACTCACTCCCAAGCATAATCATGAGCACTTTGCATTTTTATCTAGGTATGAAAAGTCAACTAATAGATGTTTTTCAGCCCAGGTGAAAGAGGGTCTCTTTCAAGCAGGAGTGTCAAACTCATGTCGTCATGGCAGCATCACGTGTTGTATCGGGACTTTTCCTCTCTTTGCTAAACTGGGCATGGGTGTGGCCAGCACATAGTGCATCTAGCCTGCGGGCCGGGAGTTTGACAGCCCTACTTTAAAGCCTTGCAGAGATCAATGTGGCTACTTTGTCCTATATTGATTGACAATTTCAGATTAGATAGAAATAGATCCCAGACAGAGCATATCGCAGTATTCAAGTCTGGAGGTTGCCATTGTGGTCACTGTGTTTTAAGTGGTTGGTTTTTTTTTTTCCAAATCCTTACTCTAATTAAGCCCAGGACACTGTAAAGTTAAACAAACCAGATACAGTTTTATTCCACCTTAACTCTGGAAAAACAAAGTCAAAATCTGAGGAGGAAAATAATAAAGAAATTGAACATTGATGGGATGGGAGTTGATGACTCAGGGACGACTATGGGATATCAAAAGATGACATGGGTGATATGTATAAGATGACATCATAAGCCTCCTAACAGACAGGAAGCAGCAGGTGAAGCTTGGCAGAATCACATCTGATACATGTACAGTTAGCACAGGGGCACCCCAAGGCTGTGTGCTTTCCCCACTTTTCCCTATATACCAATGCCTGCATCTCAAACGATCCATCTGTTAAAATACTGAAGTTTGCAGATGACACAACAGTGGTCTCATTCGAGACAACGACAAATCCACATACAGACAGGAGGTTGTACAACTTGCCTTGTGGTATAACCGGAACAATATGGAACTGAACACACTCAAAACCGTAGAAATGGTGGTAGACTTTAGAAGAAACCTTCCCATACTACCACCTCTTACAGTACTAGACAACGCAGTATCAACAGTAGAGACCTTCAAATTTCTAGGTCCTACTATATCACATGACCTAAAATGGACACGACCTAGAAAGGACCCTACACATCAAAAAAACGTCAATACGTAAAAAGCACAATGAATGTCTCTTCTAACGCCAACTCAGAAAGCAAACGCCCAAGAGGACCGCTGATAACAGCTCTACAGAGAATTATTGGTCTTACGTCTCTGCATTTCTATAAACTGTGCCTGGTTGGTTCTAGCAACACCAACACGTACAGACACATGAACAGAATGTCAGCAGGATAATGAGGACGGCAGACGAAAAAAACAAATACTTTACAACTCCTCCATTGAGGCCTAGTATACTGCACGGAGTCAGAAAAGAGGGGTGAAAATGTAGAGAGATCCTCACATCCTGGACATAAACTGTTCACTCTTGACCTCGCTCAAAACGACGCTATCTAACCACTGCACACCAGAACAACTAGATACAAGAAACAGTCTTTCCCCGAATGCACACTACTCCTAACAAATAATCTCCCCAACACTGTCCAACTAATTACCAACGTCTGCACTACTATCAGACACACTTATACTATCCCCCCAGTCCACTATCGTGACTAGTATAGACCTGTAACTTTGTCACTTGTATCCTTACAATTTATATTGACTGTTTCCTAGTATGATTTGATTGCTTACTTTTCCCTATGACTATTATTTAAGTGTTGTACCTTATGATTCTTGACGGATGTATCTTTTCTTTTATTTATACTGAGAGCATTAACACCAAGACAAATTCTTTGCGTGTCTAATCACACTTGGCCAGTAAAAGAATTTTAAATCTAATTCTAATCATACAACTGCTGCAACTTGCATATCTTTGTCAAACATGATGCAAGTACATAATTGTAGCTATGACTTCAATATTCCACCTACTTTCTTATTGATGTCCCTGTAAAGTTTTTTACAGATGTCATGATTTGGTATGGCATTGTAGTACAGTTAAACAACTGTGTTTCCTTCAAGAAATGAAGGAAACCTTCCTGGAGGTTTTTCTCCATGTTGGTAGGATCAGGTGTTATTCAGTTAAGCTCATGGGAAAGAGACTTTGAACAGGCAAAAGAAAGCACATGATTAAAATGTATGTTTCTTTAGCACAGATTATGGTGATGGGCACTGACTTGAGTGTCTTTACAAGAGAACTGAATAGGTCCATGGTTATTACTTTTGAAAAGTCAGAGTTAACTATGGATTATCCTTCCAAATATGAGCTGCAGGTAACAGTAGCAGAGAAGGGTATATGTCTCCATCTTTGGCTTGTGAATGTCCCAGAGCATCCACTGACCACTGTGAGAAAATGCTGGATTATGGTGAGCCTTAATTTGAAGCAATAGAGCTGTTCTTATCTCTTATCTGTCTGTCTTGATACATGCTTGATAATATTGCCACAAAAGCATTGAGACTTTATCTTTCAATCCCCAAAGGACTCATAGTGGCCTGTCTATTTAAAGATACCATTCTCTCCTCTTGGGACAGAGTAGGGTATGGTTGCTTATTATTCAGCTGCTTCCATACAGCTGAGGGGAAAACTATGCAGGCCTTTTCCATAGAATTGCCATTCATCTCCCATGTGATTGGCTATTATTCATTTGTTGGACCATGGAAATATTCTCCCAGCCTTCAAAGATTCAATGTTTCTTTGAAGCTTGGAAAACCCTTAAATGTTACTTCTGAGGGTATAAAATCAACCAGAATAGAAGTGAAGGTCTTTTGATCCAAAATAAAAGGTAAGATACAAATCACTTGCCCAGCCATGGGTTTATATTCTGGCTGTCTACTCTGGGCCCTTAATGATACAGATTCAAGCAAAGCTTTGTAGATTTATTATGGGGTTTCCATCAACATTCTTCATTTATACTTCCCACTTTCACACTTGATGCAATTCTGATTTGATGGGCTGCTTCTGATCCCTAGAGTTATGCTCCTGATTTTTGACAACTCTAGTTAAAAATAGATGCTATTATTTATAATTGATTTCATAAAATGCAATTGGATTAAACTGAAAAATATCAATTTGTCTGAAGGAGGTCATACTTGTTCAGCTTGTTGCAGCCAATATGGTTCTATTCTTGCAAATAATCACACTGGATCCATACGTTTGACCTTGCAGATCACTTAGCAGCTGCAAAACATTGATTTGATAACTGGAGACAACCAAGAAGCTAGAAATGCCATATTCTATTTATTTACTGGAATCACTCTTTGCTTTTTATTTTATTTACAGTATTTATTTTTAGTTGTCAATTGCTTACAAGATAATAGGTATAAGTAAAAATATAGTTCTGAATAATGGATGCATATAAGAAAAATTAAAAAATAAAAGAAACAATAAGACAGGGACGGTAGGCACGTTGGTGCACATATGCACACCCCCTATTTCTTCCCATCACTTTAGTTGCGTTTTGTGTCTCTTTTCCAGATCTGCAGTTTCCTGTTTGAAGTGCAACAATCAGCTCTCTACTTAGTATTTCAATGTAGTTTGGCCAGTGGTGCGATTCAAGCGGTGTAACAACCAGTTCAGTGAGTGTGCGCTTTGTGCCACACCCAGCATTTAGAAAAGACAATTTTTAGCTACAATACTTACTTTCTGCTGCAGCCCCAGTGAATAAAACAGCTGATGTGTGGCAAACTGCTCTATTGCATGAATCAGCTGTGCTCAAAAATAAATAAAGCACAGGAAAAGGATGGGGTGGGTGGGCAGGGCCAAATGATCACTGGAACTACCGGTTGGAACGAATCCCACTCCTGAGTTTGGTGCAACTAAGATTTATTATGGGAGCAGTTCTCAATATATTTACAAGCATTTTCTACACCAAAAACTAATTGTCAAAATTGTTTTTCAAATTACATGCAGCAATAATTTGAAATATATAAAATGAAGTCTTCAAATTATCCATTAGTCACTTCAATCTTTAAGTGCTGCTCCTGGAAGTTCCTTTTACCACTGAAATTCTAGTGATTATAGACCAGGGGTCTCAAACTCATGTCATCATGACGGTGTCATATGACCTACCAGGATTTTTTCCACCTTCACTAAACCGGGCATGGGCGTGGCCAGCATGTGATGCATCTGGCCTGCTGGTTGAGAGTTTGACAGCCTATTATAGACCCTTTTATCTTTAACCCATTACAAGTCAAGCCAGATCTTT
This sequence comes from Laticauda laticaudata, assembly GCA_004320025.1. Lineage (NCBI taxonomy): Eukaryota > Metazoa > Chordata > Lepidosauria > Squamata > Elapidae > Laticauda > Laticauda laticaudata. The sequence goes on from BHFT01039110.1 coordinate 20,709, forward strand.
TTCATGATGGTGAGGACTCCTGACCAGCCTATCCCTTGCATTTATGGAAGTGCCTTAGAAAGTAACCTTAGCACTTAGGTGACTAAAAAATCAACTCACAGCTAATTAATTTGTGTCATTCTTTAAACAAAAAACTAAATTATTTCTGACTAAGGTTCCTAAATAAATACACTGATAATGAAGTGTTGGACTTCACTGGAGAAATCGTGATCAAGTCTCAACTTAGCCAAGAAAATCATGGCTAATTCTAGGCCTGTAATTCTCTCTCACACCTGTCTTGCCAGAACAATCTCAACCTTTATTCTCCTATTCCAACACAAAACCAGGGTATAAATATATAAACAAAATAAATATGTCCCTTTAGTTATAATGGCTTGATAATTTGTTTTGTCTAAACCATTGGATACATTTTTCAACCATTTCAAGAAGACTAAAGGAAGCCCTTGGGACTGAGTCTTTACTTCGCCATATAAATCAAATGCTGGGATTTTCAGACTGTGCTTCTCTGGTGACCTTTTAGGAAGGAAATCAATAGGAGAATTTTATTCAGGCAAGAGCGATATCTGATATTCTTATTTTGGTTGACAAATGCTGTGGCAGGAACAGATTGATGAGAGGCCATTCCCTTAGGCACAATATTATTTTGCAATTATCCAAAATGCTTCTGTAATGCTAACCATCTTTAACAATATATTTGCGCTAGAAGATTATGAAGTGGCTTCCAAAGATATTTTGGAAAGTAATTCTGGAAATTGGAGATTTTCTTTTTTAAAAAACTCTTTAAAAGTCTACCATACTATTTTGCAGTAATTATAGCTGAACAAACATAAAATAGGCTTTGGCTTATAGCATGCAAATGTTCGTTCATTTTACGAGATTTATTTTATTTTTCTGATCTAGGATTCTTATGAATTCCATTCTGAACTTCTACTGTGTGCCTTGTCTTTCTGTTTCTTGTTTTCTAGTGCTTGCACTTTCTGCTTGTAGTTTTCAGTGCTTATGTTTCAATTTTTCTCCTTTCCACTCTTTATTATTCTCATAAATGCTTTTATGAAAAGAAAATTAAATGGGAATTCTACCCCTGGTGCTTAGCTTACAAGTTTGAGAGCCAGCCTTGTGGCAGAATACAAAAGCATCATTTTGCATTGTTTCACCTGACTCAGTTCAATTGGCCTTTCCCAATTATGTTCTCGCCTGTTGTTTTGGATTGTAGCTCTATCAGTTGCAAACCAATTGGGTTTTGCGAAGAGAAAACAATATGATTGTAACCAAGAATCTGTAGGAAACCAGACTGTGAAGCAACAAAGTATAGTTCTTTCAATATAACTCCAAACAGTTGCTCAGAACAGAGGTAGCCTCTTAATCAGCTGTATTTAGAGTTAGCTAGTCTTCTTTGGCGTTCTGCACTAAGCAAAGGGTTGAAATGAACACCAACCCACTGATTTTAGTAAGTTGAAACCTTTGAATCCTATTCTCTTTGGCTGCCCGTTGCTGTGAAATATTTACTTAGTTATTCTAACTTTTAAATTGCATCTACCAAGTGAATTTTGGAATATGTTGATACATGGTAGGCTTTTCTATTATAGTGTAGTTATTTCATCCTGAATAAGAATCTTTTTTTTCATTATCGACATCTATTTGCCTGGAAAGATAGGCCTTTAGGTAAAGTGGAGTGGTGCAATGGCCTAGAGGTGGAGCTCTCACCTCACAATAAGGAGACTGTGAGTTTGATCCTAGATAGAGATCCTAGATATTTGCCACAATGAGAATATATCTGCTGAACAGAACTCCATATTGGCAACAGGAAGGGCATCCAGCCATTGAACACTCTGCTAGCTCCATTCAGTTGCTCGGACTTCAGCCCTCAAGGGATTATGGGGTTGTTAAAAGATGATGATGACAATAAGCCTTTAGGTAAAGTGATTGCGTTTTATAACCCCATTTATCATGTATTTCAGAATTTTCCTGGATTTACTTTAGAAAGTACCCTTCAATGTATATAATAGAAACTGTTGGTTGTTTCTCTTAAAACTTGGTGGGGGGAAAATAAATATTTAAGGCTCCAGTATGGATGTGTAACATACAGCAGAAAAATTTTAGGTTCACATAAATGTACATTTACATAAACTTAAAATGTAAATTTTGCATCTTAGCCTATAATATGCAGCAGTAAAAGAAACTCCTAAGTGATTAATAAAAAAAAATCCTTGAAATATACAAAATACACCTCATTAAGTTTTGAATGAAATAATTATCCTATTTCAATAAAAATATTTTTCTGTTTCAATCTATTATCATTTCTATCATCTATCAATCTATCATTTCATTTTTTTTCTATCTCATACCAGTATAAGAATTTTAAGATCTAAAATCAGTTTTAGGTCTGAAAAAATGGGGGGAATGGGGGGTTTGTAATGTGTGTTTGTGTCTTGTTCATATAGCTGTTAAGCTATATATAATATTTTGGAAGTATGAAGATTAATACATTTCTTGTAATGTTGGGAAAGAACCAGAATGATCATTGCTTATAGGGAATTTCCTCTTCACAGTAGGACTATTTAAGCAAGTCATGATCTATTAGGCAGTTATAATGTATTGATTTTTTAAAAAGTGTTTTGAATTATTATAAAAGTAACTAGTATTCTTAAGCCCCTTCCACATATGAGGACTGCACCTGTCTATGTTCTTTCTCTGTGCCTCTGTTTCTCTCATACATACATATGTTAACTTTACTTGGAAAGCTAATCTGATTTATCATTACTTTGGTTCCTGTTTCAGAGGAAACACTTCAAAAACAGTTTCACATTTCCTCTGGGGCTGCAGAACAGGTAGTTTCCTCTTGGCAGAAGTTCTTAACTCATCTTGGCTCCTAAATCCTCCTTACCTCTATGTTCCAGAAGCTTTGCCAGTCCCACAAAGAAATTGGTTTTCCTCTACAAATCAGGATGAGAGAAATAAGACTGAAATTGTTTGCAGTTGCTGGAGCAGAAGCCAGCAATTTCAAGGAAGGGTCTCGTGCAACTATTTTATCTAGCATGCATTTCTACATTGTGATATCTAAGTTACCAATTTTCAATGCTGAAATTTAACTAGCTTCTATTAATCATTGCACAAATTATTTTTAAAAATCTGAAGGTTCATATCTCATTTGTCAGGGCAATAATTATGGATATTGTAGTTTGTTTAAATATTTCAGATGTCAGTGGAATATAAATTCCACTAATGCATAAGTTTGAAGAATTGTTGATAACATTTTTCTAAACTTTAAAAAAATTATTAGCATTACTTGTTTTTACGATTACATTGTTTTTACATTATAACAGTATGGGGTTATACTGTACAATAAAATATTATGCTATTTTAAATTATTTATATTCTGATCCAAATGAATAATGGGGGTTATTGAAATGCTTCCTGCCAACATTTCTAACTTTATTAGAGATTATTTTGTAAAATCTGCCAAAGGCAATAATTTTGAAGTGTATAAAATCTACAATGTTTATGCATAGCTGATTTCTATAATTCTTAAGATTTTGCATCTCAGCAGTAATATTAATAACTAATGCTACTCCATTGTAATCAAATGCTATTAAAGATATAAAATTCAGAATTCAAATTTGTATCATCTAGTTGGTACAGAAAACTGATTCAATCCATTACTTTCCTAATTAATCATTAACCAAGACAATAGGTTCTTGTTACTTGACCATTTAGCTTCATGTTTAATAGTGGGTGAGTTTTCTTTATTTCTATTTCATTCATAAAATGGAAATGCAGAATTCATAAAGCCAACATCTGTTCTGATTTCCAGTCTACCGTCAAGAAACTAAACAGACCATTCATGATGAAGTTTTGGAAACAACTGAAAAGGATTCTAATTTCCTGCCAAAAGGATAGTTGCATACTGGACAGAATCACTAGATGGGTCAATTTCAACATGTTGTAGTTACGGAAAGTATAAAATTTCATGCTCTGGAATAGCGAAGCAATTGAGCCAAACATGCTGAATCTATTTAAACAGGACCTGCAACACTCAGGAAAGAAGCACTATATTATTTTAAAAAAGCATTACTTCCCAAACATTTCAAAATATTGATTCACCTTTCCTCCATGGAGAATGAAGGGGGAATATATTATATAGTTTAGTTTCCTATTAACGTTATAATAATGATAATAGTTCTATATGATATTTCTTTATAATATTTTATGCTTCACGAAAAATGGCCATGTGAATTGTTTCCTACGATTGCTGAGCATATATTGTACATTGGTATTTAGAGTAAGCTGTATATTGTGCCATATAATAAAATTTCTGAAAGTTTCCCTCCAGTTATCTATTTGCTTGAGAAATGCAAATTCAATACATACGTTGGGGTTGAATCCATGACATCTTCATCAAGCTGTTTCCCCACAACTGATGGGCTATACATCAGTTATGCCTGCCATTCTTTTCAAGCTTTCATTTCCTGAGGTGGACTCTGGAAGAATTTAATAGAATTGGATACAATAATTTGGGACTGAACATAATTTTTTCTGACTTTTCATGAAGCTGACTTGGCTTATTCTAGAACTGAATTCATTCTAAAATTCTAGTACCAACTATCTGTGCCATTCACTATACCTTAACCTATCATTCCATCCTTCAGGCTAGCCATCCATCTTCTAGCCCATCACTTTTCTACAAGTAGGAATCCTAAGTTCTTCATTGTCCTGCCGCAGTTCACTTCTATTTAACAATTGTATTATCTTTCTTCCCAATCAGAGAGCTTCAAGATTTCTTGGAGGGCTTCCTTCATGTTCATTTGAATCATTACTGGGCCAACCATAGACTGAAAGAGGGTGCACCAGAAGACAGTCCCAGGTTTTATTAACTGTGTAATAACTTATAAGTGCATCCATGTGCCAGAAATATTATTCAGTTGCAGAGGAGAGTACTCAGAGCATTCAGAACCTGGGGACTAAATTTGTTAATTAAGGAAAGGTCAGGTTGCTTTGATCTTCTCTTCGGTTAATGAATTCCTACAAAGTAGGATTTCTCTAGGATATTAAATGTTCACAAAACATGGTGTTCAATCAGGTATCTTATATTTTCTTTTAAAAGGGCTAATATCTAAATGAAGTAGTGCAGTATCACAAATAATTTAACAAAAGAAAAATCTAAATAACAGGCCACTTTAAAGGTACAATACTATCAGTTTACATAGAAGACTAGTAATTGATATGTTTTAGTTTGTTTTCAAACCTGGATATAAACAAGTGTCATTGGAGAAGACCTTGATGCTTGGAAAAATCGAACACAATCAAAAAAGTGGTTGACAGAAGACAAGGTGACTAGATACTATCACTGATGACATAAACAGGAGTTTACAGGAAAAAGCAGTTTAACAGGCCATCCTGGGGACCTGTTGTCAATCAGATCACAAACGACAAAAACTGAGGCTACCCTCAAAGCTTTGAAAGCACTCTGTTTCATTGATGGTTATCTTAGACTTAGTAAAGAATATAACAGCCATCTAAGACAAAAAATAATTGTTCCTAGTCTTGCTCAGTATTAATATTTGTTTTAACATTTGTTTCTAGCAAATCTAGCTTCCACATTCTGATGATCTGTTGTTCTTGAGTTTTAAAAGACTGAGGTTATTCTTTTTCTTCTTTTCCATCTTGCTTCGCCCTGGCTAAAAAAGTTTTTTTATTATTGTTATTTGCATTAAAGTATTGAAAATTGGAAAAAGGAAGAACCAGATAAGGTCATAATCTCTTTTATTTTTTTGTTATTCATATGTAAGATTGATTCCAACTACAATCAGGTAATTTAATCTTATATGAAACAGTAACTCTTTCCATTGCCTCCAGCTAAAAGGGAAAATATTAAGCTATGCTAATATAAATATGCATACATAGATAAGGGTTCATTTGAAAACAGAACTCCTCCTGGAAAAGTGGGATAGGTAGGAACTGCATGTATGCTTCCTGCATTTTTACCCTATAAAATTATGTTATGTTATGTTATTGTACATGATAGTTACAGGCTTAATACATTTGGTAAATTAGGATAAAACAAGAGGGTAAAAGTTCTTAACATTTTGATAGCAATCTATTTTTTAAATAAAAGTTATGACACAGACTTTAAAAAGTTAAGATAAACATGCTTAAAGTAGTTTTTTGGGGGAAACAAAAGTCTTTCTTTTTTGTCTCTCATGAATATGTGTATTTCCATAAAAGTTAGAGATCATTAAAAGTGATAATTCTAGTTTGATTCGTTTTCTAATATGAAACTAGGAAGTAACTGGAGATAATGCGCCTTCTTGATCCTCATTAGATTTTTGGATCGCCTTTAGTAACACTGACTATAGTATCCTTCTGGACTATCTACAGCAGGGGTGTCAAACTCGAGGGGTGTCAAACTTGATTTCATTGAGGACCGTATCAGTGTTGTGTTTGACCTTGGGGACCAGGTGGGCGTGACCAGCTTGACATCAGTTATGCTGGGGGCACCTGTGGTGGTCCAGGATGGAGCTCAGGAGGCTGTGATGGTCTCCTGCAACCCCAGGGAAAGTGGAGCTCCGTTTTTGCTGGCAGAGGGTTGCAGGAGGCCACTGCAGTCTCCCAAGCTCTGCTTTTGTGGACCGGTCCTTCGCTGTTTTCAGGGCGGCTCCACGGGCCAGATCTGGCCGCAGGCCTTGAGTTTGACATTCCTGATCTAATGGGGTGAGAAATTGGAGACACCATATTCTGACTTTCACTGAAGTGTGCCTATAGGGTTGCCTTCTCCAACCAGTATTGGCTCACCCATGACAATCCTTCTGGGGAAAAAACTGCTGATGATAATTCCCTATTAGTGAAGTGAGTTGAAGTAAAACAGGTATAGCCTGGGAAACTCTACTTCTCAATTATGGTACCAATATAACAGAACAATCTTATTCTAGAGGCTAGCTTGATGCAATTTGCTTCCAGAAGTTGGTTAAGATCAGCGCTTCTGTAGACCATTTGGGTTTGGCTTGATTTCACCATCAATATTTACTTTTTCATTTTTTTTTTATTTGCAGTTGCAGTTTGACTGCTCTGTGCATTATTCCATTTTGTGGATGTTTCATGATTTATCACTGTATAGTTTTTCCTGCTGCCAGCTGCCATGAGCATTGGATGAGTGGCAGCATATACATTTAATATATAAAGAAACCTTACTTCGATTTGCTGCTCATCTGAATCCTCCCCTCCAAGGTCTTTATGAGTTTTGAATACAGCTGTAAAATTCTTTTCAGCTGTAAAACAAAACTGTCCTATTCATTCGTAATCGTTAGGATTTAATCGATGGCATTAATTGCTTCTGAATTTCTCCATGAGGAACCTGACTGTGGCTCCTATGGGAATGTCATTACTTGATAATTAGGAAATTCCATTGACACCTTGGTTCTCTGTGGCTCTTGTTTATTTATTTTTTCTTGTAAGGTTCATTTTATTATCTTATGTTATGGTGAACTGGACTACTTCTGCTTAGATTGAATAGCATTGCAACATCTATCCTAAGCAACATGTTCTGCTTCAAAAGGCTTGCCATAAAGGGGAAGTTGTTCTACTGGATTGTAGACTGATTCTATTCATTCTCTTATAAATGTGTATTTTTTGTTATAGTGACAGAGATATCTACCAGGTGGTTTTAGGTGGTTGGACCCTCAGGTAGACTCTTGGTCTTCTCCCTCTTAGCCTTACGCATGCTTGCCTTGTGTGGCAAAAAATAGTTGCCTTTTTTACAATAGCCCAAGCCGGATGGGATGGCTAGGCTACTCTGAACACATTTTTGTTTCCTTGCTAATCATCTTCATAATTAATTCAGTTTATATGCCTCCAGACTCTGAATAGTTCTGGGTAGTTATTAAGTTATTAAGACATTTTTTTAAAAAGCAGAGGCCAATATAACAAACATGACAGCCACACAAGGCAAAGCCAGAACAATGGCAAAGGGGAACAGAAAGGGAAAAGGGGAGCATAGTCCATCTCTCCAAAGGTCTGGGAGGAGAGCCAGGTTTTTTAAGGCTCTTTGAAATGCCCGGGATTTCTGAAGTAACGCTCTTGGCTTCCATTTTGTTTCCTAGTGAAAGCCCTGAAGGAGGCCTAGCCAGTCAGCTTTCCTTGAATACTAGACTGAAAAGGGAAAGGAATTGAATTTGGTGAAGGCACATTTCCAACTCCTGCTTAGAATGCAGATTAAAATATACTTTTTTAAGAAAAATAAACATTAGTAAGAAATTGTAAAGGTATACTTTAAAAAGTGGTATAGGAGGCTTGCACATAACCATATTCAATTATTCTTAGTGAAAAGGAGGGGAGAATGCATCTCCATCCTTGTTCTTTTTTTTCTCCTAATCCTGCAGGAAAGAACAAAAGTATCTGTGGGTATGTCTCTGTGTTTACGTATGAGAGAGAAAATGCTGGGTATAAGAACCACCTTCATATCGTACTTTGTAAAGGAACCAGAATCAGGAAATCAGGAAAACATAACAAATGAACTACATGATTATAAGTCAGATAAAGATACAGATAAGGGTAATGAATTATTTTCTTGCCCTGCCTATATAGTTTGATGGAACTGCATCATATGGCAAACTACTATTGTAGAGAAGAAATCAATTAAACCGAACTGAATTTTAAAAGAAGGCAATTGAGGCCTATTTGTCATTTTTAGGTCACTGCTGACATCTCTGAATATAATTTTCATATGAGCTGCATTTCAAGGCATGTCTGTGCTTGAAGAAGCAACATTTTCACAGCAGGAGACCAGATCAAAATGAAGCAGTCAGATGCAGGTGCACAGTAGTAAGAAGTGGGCGATTTACCCTGAAGCAGGATTGCTGGGCTGAGAAAGTAGCAGCTCTCCCCATAAGATTGGATAGGCTCTCTGATACGGAGCCTAGTGCCAGAAACAGTCATGGGGGGCCTAAATAATTGTTCTTTCGCTTGAATTTAATGAGATGCATTGCCCAATGCTCAACAACAGAGGTATTCCTTTTGTCATGCTAACAAGATGCTATTCAAGCCCTGCTTCCTTTGATTTCTGTTTAATCCCTTCCTGCTTCTCAAGGCTCCAGCCAGGCAGTGAAAGAGTTGAAAAGATGGAGGTTTGCGCTGTGTGCATCTGTTGCTTAGATCAATTCTATTTGGCTAAATGAAAGAGAGGAAACAAGAGTTTCCGTGAGCAGCATTACAAATGCCACATACATTGTACATGTAGGGGCAACATGCAAAGTTGGAATCATCAACAACTCAGAAGTCTCTGAAGTGTCATCATGGAGAGCCAGTTTGGTGCAGTGATTGAAGTTCTGGACTGGAAACCACGAGACCACAAATTTTAGTCCTCCCTTAAGCAGGATAACCATTTGGATTATTTGGGGCCAGTTGCGCTGTCTCTCTCTCTCTTTCTCTCTCTCTCTCTCTCCTTCTCTCCCCCTCCCTCCCTCTCTCCAATCCATCTCACATGGTGGTTGTTGTGAGGAAATAGGAAGAGGAAGCGTTATCTAGTCTGCTTTCAGTTGTAGAAAATAAAGATGAATTCGAACCATAACAAATAATAATCTGTTTCACTTTTGTTGCTAAATATCAAGATATTTAGTCTGTATAATTAGGTTTGGGGAGAGGCAGATTTAAGAGTAATGTATATTCCAAATGGTAGCTTGGAGGTAACTGTGAGCCAATAACCTACTCTTCAAGATTGTTATTGTGAGGAAAACTTGAAGGAGGGAGTGCAATATGATATATTAGAGCTCTGCAGTACTTCAGATGCTCTTCTGAAAAGCTATTTCAGAAAGAACTACTTGCCTGCAGTTCTTTGAAATACAGTGGTGCCTCGTTACTCCACTGCTTCAAAACTTGTTGGAATTTGGTACATGGGTGCATTTCCACATGAAAATGTTGTCCAGGTACTCATTGTTTGTTTGGTACTTGATGCGCTGTGATAGGAAAAGAAGGATTGCCAAGGAGAATGGAGAAGAATTCTCCCATGCCAGGAAGGTTGCTGCAAAAGGAATAGGGGGACGGCCACAGAGGGTGGACAGGAAGTCCATCTTGCTGGGAAAAGGACAGACAGGAAGTCCTCAAACTTATACACTACCCCATAGTGTTCACAGCACTTTCTTGGCAGTTTATAATATAAGCACATTGCCCCCACAATCTAGGTCCTCATTTTACTGACCTCAGAAAGATGGAAGGCTGAGTCAACCTTGAGCTAGTCAAGATCAAACTCTTGGCTGTGGGCAGAGTTTATCTGCAATACTGCATAATAGCCACTGTACCCTCAGGACTCCTATGTTAAATATCTTGACAAAATTAGTAAAAATGAGTGTTTGGGGCCATTATTTATAATTACAGTTTATAGATTAGATACTGCAAAGACACTGCATTGTAATAAGAGTATTTTGTAAAGCTTTCCTGGGTAAAGCCATATCCACAATGATAACTCCTTGTTGCAGAACAATCCAGTACTTGTTTTCCCTGGATGACAGTGAAAGGCTGTTAATAATTTAATATATGCACTGTCTCTATGATTTTCATCTTTCAATTTTAATTCAGATTGTAATGTGGGGTTGTTGCGGGTATTTTTTTGCAATTATTGTTCAACAGCTGAAAGATATATTCTTGTGAGTATTTTTAGCCTCCAGATAAAAGTGTGAGGTCTAGCAAATGTGGTTGTCAAATTGAGCCAGGAACATTTGAAATACTGCAAGAAAATCTATTCTAGTAACGTCGATATTGGTGGTCTTGATTATTATTTTTCCCTTTGTGGGCAGTGCTGAGAAATAGTCAAGCAGTCACATCTAAAGGATGGTTGCTGCAGCCCTCTCCTTCCCTGCTCCCTCCTCTTGAAAGAGTTGTACAAAGAGCTCACAAAAAAAGAAGAAGACAATATCCAGGTCTTTTCAGATATACCATATCAATGTTACTATCGTAGGAAAGAATATTCCCAAGGCTCTGTAAAATAATTCCTTCTCTCCAGCATAATAATTCTCAGAACTGTCAATAGATAGATCTAGGATTCATAATGAAGGAGTTCTTCTGGTAGTGGAAATTAGTTTTAGTTTTGAAAATGAATTGTATTCAAATTGGTTAATTGAATTAATTACTGTTAGTTAAAAAAATTACATTCTATAATCTAAACATCGTTCATCTCTTAAAGCCATGGGGAACACAGAATACAGAACAGAGTTGGAAGGGACCTTAGAGGTCTTCTAGTCCAACCCCTTGTTCAGGCAGGAAACACTATACCATTTCAGATAAATGGTTGTTCAGTCTCTTCTTAAGAACTTCCAGTGTTATAGCATTCACATCTTCTTGAGGCAAGTTGCAGAGGACAAGAGAAGGAACAATGGATGAGAACTAATCAAGGAAAAAGGCAACCTGGAATTAAGGAGAAAAGTTCCTAACAGAGAGGACAACTAACCAGTGAAACAGCTGGCCATCAGAAGGTGTGGGTGCTTTCATAACTAGAGGTTTTTGGAGAGACTGCTTGAGCAGGGAGGAGTTGGCCTAAAAACCTCCAAGGTCCTTTTCAGCTCTATTCTGATCTACTGATTGAAGTTGTTCCACAAATTATTTGTTCTAACTGTCAGGAAATTTCTCCTTCCTTCTAAGTTGCTTCTCTCCTTGATTAGTTTCCACCCATTGCTTCTTGTTCTGCCCTCAGGTCATAGAGTAACAGAGTTGGAAGGGATCTTGGAGGTCATCTAGTCCAACCCCCTGCTCGAGCATTTTTCATTATTGAATTTCATTTTGTTAGATAGTGCCAAATGTTCAAGTCTTTCAAGATCCTTCTGCATCATAAGCCTATCTTCTGGAGTGTTCCCCATCTATCCCCTCATCCAAATCATTGATGAAGATAAGACAGAGTCACTGCATAGGTCCCTCCATGTAGATGCAGTTCCATTGAGGACTATATGTTGAGCGCAATTGGTCAGCCAGTTACTAATCCATCTGGTGGTGATGCTGTCTAACCCACATTTTTCTATCTTATCAAGTAGTAGGTTGTGATCTACTGTTTCCTGCTGCTGTGAAGTAAGCTGTCATTACCATGTTTTCTCTGGAGCATAAGCCTAGATGATTAACTTACAGAGTTAATTAGTTCAGCTTTCCAGTACAGCTAGAAGCAACACAATGTTAGGGGAGTAAAAAGAGCTGCATCAATCTCAGATCACTACGTCCCTTGTATGTAGAAGAGGGCCATAGTCTCTTATTTGTCCAAATGATAATTAGATGTAATGGAGGTTTTTTTCCTCCAGTGGCTATTAAATTATTTCACATCAGCCTGATAATTGCATGAGAAAGGAGGATTTACAATGGCATCTTTTCACTCACTGCTACTTGCATTTTTTCTTTTATTTCACAGATTGGGAAGAGACAGAAAGTGCTTGTTACAGAAGAATCCTTTGATTCCAAATTTAATGTTGCTCATAATAAATTCTACGAACAGGTAACACTTTAAAAATAAGAAAAAAATTGTCCTTTTTGTCATCCTTAACTTTAACTGTCATACAAAATAATGTTCACAAATTTGATACCTAGTTTCCACCAATCCTGTGACTGGAGATGTCAAATGCATCTGTTTTCTCCAAGTTGCAGAAAATAGATTAATATAAATGATTTTCCTATTAATTGATTTCCCCTCATTTTATTCATTAAAATGACATCTCTCATGTTAAGATATCTCTATTTAGATTATTATTTAGGTTCTAAATAATTAGAAATGTGGAAACAACTTCTAATTGGAGAAATATTTTGTAAAATATTTTGTAGTTAAGCAACAACAATAGAGAGTTATATATCACTTCTTAGTCAACCTTGAGTCCGTCAGGATCGAACTCCTGGCTGTGGGCAGAGTTAGCTTGCAATATGAGTTAGCTTGCAGTACTGCTGGGAAGGTTTACATAAAAAAACTTTAACATTTTCTAATATTGTACAGGTTTCTGTTATGGCAAATGCTATCAAATGTTACGATATCACGTGGCATTTTTTTACATTTATCTTTCTTCCTTTTTGGATGTAAAACTGTAAGTACTTTTCAAAGTATTAGGAAAAACAATCAATATATTTTCTTTTCAAGATTCTTGTACCAAAGAACCCTGAATTCATGGGAAAGATGGTAGAAGTGGACATTTTTGAAGCAGGGAAGCATTTTATGAGAGGACAGCCAATATCAGAGGCCAGAGTATTCACTCCATCCATCAGAAGGCCATTTGCCCGAGGAGAAGTTTCTGGTTTAACAGAGGTAAGTGGTACATTTTTTTACCCCTTATACTTAAATCAAAAGAGGAGCTTCATCATTCTAATTCAGTTACTACTGAACTTTTTTTGGTTGTTGTATTTATGTGTGCTTAAATTCTAAAAACAATGAAGTAGAATTTTGAAAATATAAGTTTAGTATTGGAGAAACAATAGTAATTTCAATCTTATTTCTAAAATTATGTGATGGGTATTTTTGAAAAGGTAAATATAAATACCTCTAATGTTTACCCAACATTATTTTATTTTTCTGAACTTAAGAGCCACGAGACATGCTATACAATTACTGGATATATCAGTAGCTGAGTTTTCTTGTTGCCTCAAATGGCTATTTATCTTGTTGTTTTTAGGTTGCTAATAATAATATAGCTCATTCTAGCTCAGTTACTGTCATAATATTTGGGCATGGATCTCAATAGGAATAAAAAGAGTGCAGTAGCTTAACGCTTATGGTTTGTCACACAATCAGCCAGATGTTTAGATTGATTTGGACATTTTCATCTACCTATCAAGTCGTTATTGTTATTATTATTAAAATCACTTTATCGTATAAACATTGCCACTTTCTGCCAATTTGTCATGTTGTCCAAGTTGACATCCATGGTCAATAATAATTTCATAGAGGTTATGCTCAGCCTGTATACTCCCATTCCAAGATTTCTAGTCTTTGAGCTGTTTTTCTGCCCCGTTTCTGGCTGACAGGCTGATTTTTTAATTGATTATGTGGCATCAAGTCAGTATTGATGAAATAAACATTCTTCAAAGCATTTTTTAACCAACTTGGCCCTTCTGTTTTTCCAGTGATGCACCCATTGCCTCTGTAAACAAGTCCCTCTACTTTGCTCTTTGTCATTCTCTTCTCTTTCCTTCCATCTTTCTCAGCATTATGTATTTCTCAAGGGTTCTATATCTAGATATCCAAAATATGATAGTTTGAACCTGGTCATTTTATACCCAAGCTGGTTTTAGAACCACATATCATTTCTGTAGCATGCTGGATAATTGGGAAAGCCAAAGAATTTGAAAAAAGCATCTTGATTTAGGACTCCAATCTGCATTTGAATGACCTAAAGCATTGGTTTTTTAAGGCCCTGTCCCACTGGCCTGTCCACTGACTGACGGATGCAAAGTGGATTAAACATTAAAAAAGCTGCCATCCGTTGGAAAATGCATGCATCCGTTGTTACTCACTGCATACTGTTCATACGCTCTATCGTCGAGCATCCGTCCACTGCGATTTCATCTGTGCAAGAAGTTTTGAGCTGCACGAAACTGTGACGGATGAACTTCTGCCGTGTACATGTAAATCTGCGACATACGAGCACACGTTCTATGTCCGTTATCATCCGTAAACGTCCGTATCTCTCTGCATCCTCTGGGCATCCTTGCAACCACATCGCGCGCTGAAAGGAAAGAGAGGAAACAAAAGGTACCGGAATGTCTATACAGCGTTAGTAGCACGGAAATAGAAAGGATGCGGTGAATGTGCATCCGATATACATCTGCACGCATCCCCTTTCTTCCTTAGGCGTAGGTGATGCATCCGCTCATCCATTATGCGTCCACTTCGCAATTCCCCCAGAACCTCTTCGGAGGTGTCCGCTTCATCCGCTTTCATCCGCTAGGCTTCTCTGAAATCCGTTTAACGTCCCCGCTACACACTATCCTTGTCCGTTTCTTTTCCGTCTTTTCTGTTTCTTCTATGCATTTTCCCACTTTTGGGCAGATGACAACGGATGGAGCCACGCCGAATTTTGCTCATCGCTGTGGTCCTTTATGCATATGTTTTGGGACCGGGCCTTTAGCATATGAAATTAAGGCTGTTATGCTGTAGTTTGAATACTTTATATCCTTTCTTGGGAGTTGGTATGTATTCTGATCTCTCCCATCTGTTGGATATTGGATATTGTGTTGTTTCCCAGTTTGGCTGGTATGGTTCTGTTAGAATTTACTGGGTTTTTTATTTCTTGTCATATTTTTTTGAAGATACTTCCAACTTGATAATAACCAGAGAGCTGATCTCACTTAATCTTGTAGTATTAAAGGGTATTGTAAACAAGAATATCTTCTAAATTATTTTGAATATTGACCTCCTACTACATAGAATTTAAGTATATTCCTCCTTAATTTGATCTTCTTTGAATCAGTTACAGCCTACCAATTAGCATCCTTTAGCGTATCAATCTGAGGTTGGAACATTATTCTCAATTTGGAAAGATTTTGAAAACTTTCCATGTTTTCTGTATCTGCTTCTATCCTTCTTGCCTCTTCTAATAGCTCTCTGACATTTTTTGTTATGTCTCTTCCAGAGTTCTTCATTTTGGGGTGGGATGGATTTTTTTTTTTTTTGGCTTTGGCTTCTCTTTTCCTTGNTTTTTTTTTTTTTTGGCTTTGGCTTCTCTTTTCCTTGTAGCAATTTTTCACTATCTGTTCTGACAACCAATTTCCTTCTTTCCTGTCTTGGTCTTTGGCAGTCTTTCTTCACATTTATCCTTAATAATTTATTTGATTTCATTCTACAGATCTTCTTGTTCCCTATCAATGAGATTTAGGGCAACAGTCCCCAATCTCCAGTCTGCGGCCTGGTATCAAGACGTGGTCTGTTGGGTCAGGCAACTAGTGGGTGAGCATGGGAAGTTCAGTTTGAACAAGCAGTGAGCACACATGCAAAACAACCCCTCTCTCTACCCCACCCCACCCTGGTGCCAAAGCTGGAAAGATTGGGAATCACTGACTTAGGGACTCAAAGCAATTCCTGATGCTCTCCTTGCAAATGGTAGTCATATGTTCAAGTTCCAACCATAAAAACTGGTTTATTTTGCTCTTCCACTTCAATGTGACTTGGAACCTACACATGAGCAGCTTGTGATATGCTCTAGTTAATCCCGAGCTATATCTTGCTGTTATATTTAAGCTCTTCCACATCATTACACCAATAATACTCAATTTGATTTTTGTATATACTGTTTGTATTGTCAGCATCATTTTAGTTGTTTGAAGAATGTGTTTGTAATGAAGAAGCCATTGGATTGGCAAAAATTAATATGCCATTTTCCTACTTCATTTGTTTTTCCTAGATTAGACAACCCATCTATTTTTATCTTCTTATTATTTCCAACTTTGGAAGCTTCATTCCAAAGTGGCATAGAACTGATGGAGTTGAGAATTTTTGTCAGTTATGCTAACTTGCAAACCAGCATGCAATTTTTCAGAACTACAGTCAGAAATGTATTTTTAACAGTATCATTTCTCTAAAGAAAAATCAAATTAGCATTAATAGTGCAACCAGAACTATGGATCTCATCCTCAAATGTCAGTCGCTAAAACTTATCCAGTGAAATTAGATAGGATAGGAGGAATCTTTGGGTGCTTGTAGTGTAATTTATTAATGTAAAGTTGAGTTTCTCTCATAAAATATTCAATAAAATTGAATGTTTAATGATAACAACTCTGTCTCTTTAATTCACAGGTGGGCAATTAATTTTTCCCAGGGGGCCACATGAGAAATTGCAACTGTTGTGGAGGGCCAAACTAAAAGGCTGAATTTAATTCTGCTCAATATTAATTTTATCACTTTATAAAAAGCAGTAAATTACATGGTTTTGATTACCTGCTATTGATAATAATATGTATTACATCTTGATTTCTAATTTCGACTGACCTCACATAGATCAGACAGTGATAGCCAAAAGGCTGGATGTGGTAGAAGCCATAAAATACCCAGGTCTGCTCTAGTCTAAAATGTGAAAATAAAGATGATATATATGCCACTCATGGATTACTAGCATGATATGTAAACCCAGCCATTATTTCCAGAACTGCCTAATGAAGAGTGATTTAAACCAGAGGTTCCAGGTTCAATTCTACATTCTCTCCTCATGTCTATGGAGTACTTTTATCTTCTCATTCAGATCTTGGGTCGCCAGGATAACTGCCATAATTTGAGCTTTCTGGCAATTTATTCACAATAAGATCTTTAAGCTGCTTTTCTGGAACTTTCGAAATTTAGGTTTCAGAGGAAGCTTCATCTTCAAATGAAGAGTTCTACAGAAACACAGGAAATAACTCCGCTGGTTCTCCTTCTGTATATACACACACACAAACACAATATTTTGACAAGAAGCTATTTAAATTTAAAAATCTGAAGCCTGGAACACCAAAACAAATTCACCCATATAATTTAGCCTTTGTTTGTCAATGTTATCTCAGCCTGAACACTTTAGTTTTTGCACATTAACTTCCAAGGTATCATGAGTTAATGAATTCTTGCCTTTCATTAAGGCTGACTGGCTTTTGGTTAATGTAAGTTAGCAACGTTATTAACTCCAAGCGGGGCCTTGTATACATGAGCAAAGTAACTTGTTGCTCACATTATCATATTTAAGAACCATCTTTTATTAAAATACTGATTGTACCTTACTAAAATATTTCAACATCACTGCATTATCTCGCTATTTTTAGATCATCATTATTTCTGAACAATTGGTATCTATTTGAAATACATGTAGAAAAGTCTATAATTTAGTGCTTGATGTCCCAATAGTACTCAATACACCCAAATTGTTTTGGTACAGGTAGTTGGATTCTACAATTATCCGAGGTTAATTCAGAGGAGCATCCTTGCTGGCAAATGTATCAAACAATGGACTGTGTTTGCTTTAATTTAGTAGGCAGTGATGTTATGATGTGTTCCATATCAAGCTGCAAGTGGCTTATAGGTTTTTCTGGGCCTGGCTGCTGAACAGGCAGCTGTATCAAGCCACTTGGTTTTCTACTGGCTTCATTTAACTGTAATTTCATTATACTGAGTTTGTTTGGAAAGTGCTAAGGGGCTGTGATATTTCTCTTGAGAACCATTAAAAGCAATCTTGGGGGTATTAAGAGCAGCATAATGGAGCTATATCTCTGTGTTGAGTAGCATATGGAGCAACTAATTATTGATAGTTGTTCTATAACAATAAAACCTCTTGGTTAGAACTCTTCTAAAACTCAGAGCACTTTCTTGATACATATGCTGGCCAGTGGTTAAACTCACAGAAAATTC
The DNA here is from genome assembly GCA_004320025.1 of Laticauda laticaudata. Classification (NCBI taxonomy): domain Eukaryota; kingdom Metazoa; phylum Chordata; class Lepidosauria; order Squamata; family Elapidae; genus Laticauda; species Laticauda laticaudata. The sequence continues at coordinate 39,019 of BHFT01039110.1, forward strand.
TAAATCCAGTTGAAGGCCAAGAATGTCCAACCATCTGGACTTTAATTCATAACGTCAAGCTTGCCCAGGTGTGTGCAGTAATTGAACGAGGAAAATGAGAGAGACATTTTTACATAACCGGGACAAAACAATTCTGGGGTGGGGGGAAAGATAATAGAAGAAACAGGACAAATGTAGAAGAGAAAAAAAGGATGGACTCAGATGGGCTCAGAAAAACAAAACAAAAATAAAGTTTCTGGGACTATTCAGTATATTAAACTCTGGTTTTCTCTGCCAATGTCTGTTGCATAAACCATTTTTGGGTGGATTCACACATCATGCTGTTGTAAACCAACTACAAATCATTTTACTAGGTTTACACAGTTTATTAAACCAACATCAAACGTGATGGAGGAAGCTTATTGTGGTGTGAATTTAGTTATTAAATCTGTTTCAAGAAAGAACTGTTGTCTAGCCTATCAAAAGACAAAAAGACTAGCTAGATTAATCGCTCGTAAATCTATTTGTAAAACAATCCTGACAATAAAAGACTCAATGTTGTTTCCTTTAAAGTTGTCATCTGCTGGGACTTCAGAAGCATGCCTTCTCCATAGTGGCCCCTGCCCTATGGAACACTTTTCATCTTCAAATCAGGCAAGCCCCTAATTCTTCTTGCCTTCTGGAAGGCTTTGAAGAGCTGGTTGTTTCCTCAGTGGTGGGGCTGGAACCTAGAAAAATCCAGATGTTGATATAAGATAACAGATAATCAGAGTTGGAAGGGACCTTGTAGGTCATCTAGTCCAACCCCCCACCCAAGCGGGAGACCCGTTACACCATTTCTGACAAATGGCAGTCCAATCTCTCTCTGAAAGTCTCGTGTGATGGCGCTCCCACAACTTCCAAGGTTAAGGTGTTCCATTGGTTACTTGTTCTCACTGTCAGAAAGTTTCTCCTTATTTCCAGGTTAAATCTCTCCTTGTTCAGCTTCCATCCATTATTCCTTGTCTGGCTTACAGGCACTTTAGAAAATAGCTTGACCCCTTCCTCCCTGTGGAAGCCCCCCAAATATTGGAAGACCGCTATCATGTCTCCCCTGGTCCTTCTCTTTACTAGACTAGCCAAGCCCAATTCCTGCAACTGTTCGTTGTATTTTTAGCTTCCAGTCCCCTAATCATCCTGTTGCTCTTCTCTGTACTTTTTCTAGAGTCTCAACAACTTTTTTATAATGTGGTGACCAAAACTGGATGCAGTACTCTAGGTGTGGTCTTACTAAGACTTTATAGAGTGGTATTAGTACTTCCCTTGATCTTGATTGCATTCCTCTGTTAATACAACTTAGGATTGGCATTAGCTTTTTTTGGCTGCTGCTGCACACTGCTGGCTCATATTTAGCTGGTTGTCCATTAAGGACTCCAAATCCCTCTCACAGCTACTGCTATTGAGCCTGGTTTCACCCATCTATATGGGTACTTTTGGGTTTTTTTGCCTAAGTGTAGGACTTTACTTTTCTCTACATTGAATTTCATTTTGTTAGATAAAGGCCCAGTGTTCTAGCGCTGCCAAGATCCATCTAGATCTTGAGCCTATCTTCTTGGGTGTTAGCTATTCCTGCTAGCTTAATATCATGTGCAAATTTGTTAAGTTCCCTTCTATTCCCTCATCTAAGCGTAATAAGCATAATTGAAGAGTACTGGGCCTAAGACTGAACCTTGTGGCACCCCACTGCTTACTTCCCTCCATGTAGACTTAGACACATTATGGACTACTCATTGAGTACAGTTTGCCAGCCAGTTGCGAGTCCATCTAGTGGTGGTGCTATCTGTTCCACTTTTTTCTAGCTTACTAGAAGTAGGTTGTGGTCTACTTTGTTGAATGCTTTGCTGAAATCTAAATATATTATGTCCACAATATTTTGCTGGTCTCCTAATTTAGTCACTGATATATAGAGGAGTGCTTGCTTTAGGGGCCTGGAAGTCTTTTTTATTATTGTTGTTGTTGATATTCTTGTTTGATATAATATTATTGTTTTTAAGCCATGGGTTATGATATATAATATGGTCATATAAGTCAGGTCCCTCAATCCCTGCTCTGTGAATCGGCACCAGTCCGCGGCATGTTAGCAACTGCCACACAAACAAGTGAAGCCCTGTCTGCAGGATGCAGGCAGCATGCAAAACCACACACCCTCCAATTTGTGGAAAAAACTTTCTCCATGAAAAATTTCTCCCAGGTGCCCAAAAAGTTGGGAACAATTGATATAAGTATTTTAAACAAATAAATAAGAGAGAGAGGAGAGGGGAGATTAGATTGATGTATATGGCAGAGAGAAAAGAAAAAGTAAATTGGTGCAGTAATGAAAGAGATGGATCCAAAAAAATCTTCTATTTCAACAGATGGAGGAATTTTTGTTTTAGAATAGAAAGATTGGCATAGAAGGGAGAGAAAGTTTTGAATCCAGTTCAGTGTTGTGCATCCTAATTATGAAAGGGTTAGTCAGGGTGATACATCATCACAATATTTTGAATAACTGATTAATGATTAGAGGAAAACTCTCGGGATCTAGATGCTTTCAATAGATGTCATATTATAATCATGTGATCACATTGTGTGGTTGCGACAGCTGGTGGTTTGTTATGCTTTTATAAATATGACATGTCTTTCAAGTGTGCTATGCCTAGAGAATATCTTTGTTTAGTTTTTCAAAAAATATGTTCTATAGCTACTCAGTTAAAAGGGGCTACTACCATCAAAGACCATGCTGTAAAGCTATCTTGAAAGACTCTGGTTGAATCATCAGAGAAGAATGCTGCTGGTCTGACATGATTTCATGAGAAAACTCAGTTGTGTTTAAAAATAGCAATTGTAGCTTAAAGTTTTTTATATGTTCATCTTGAGTCATAATCCTAGATTCCTTAGTATGCCTGAAATATTTTTACATTTGAAATAGCTATATCTCTGGAATTAATTTTTTACTTAGTTTGCTTAGCATAACTCACTCCAGATGTATTTTACCTTTGGATGAACTAATTTTGCCTGCTTGTTCATCTACCATTAACATTATTTTCCATAGCTTAATCCCTAGATTCTCCATTAGAATTGGCATTTGTTGCCATTAGAACAACAATAGCAATAAAAGATAAATCAATCTCCAATTACACAGTGTTATTTTTGATGTATGGGATGCTGATAATATTATACCCTAGAGAGAGCAACATTACAAAAACTAGTATAGCAAAAAAACAACAACCACGCTTTGTTGGTTCCATGAGGAAAAACAATCAATCCACAATTTGGTAACATTTGTCTTAGGCCCAACCAAAAATGACACAAAAAGAATATGCATGATTCAGGCTTTTTACAAATTCAAGATGGGGAAGACATACAAAATCGGGAACATTAGTCACAGTGTTTGAGCCATAGACTTGCCAATGCCATGTTACATTAAATAAGTCATTCCCTATTTTACTTCTTATATAATGTTGGTACAGTAAAACCATTGTTCCTGTTCTGACTATTAGTCCATTACTGTACTTTACCAACTAAGATAAACAGCAAGAAAGTTTAGCTTAATTCAATAAAATTTATTGGAAATAGTTGGTCTGCAATAATTTTAAACTTTGTTGTGAGGAGATCCAGTGTAATACATAAACCATGATTTGTGGCTTACCAAAGCTTTATCCAACTAGATGCCTTCCAGTTTTGATGAGACTATAACTCTCAGACAGTGTAATCATAAGAACTATTAAGAGCAACATTATAAGTAGGAAGTATCCCTTGGGTCAACTTCAGCTCTTATTGACTTTGTGAAACATCTATGTAATTGTCTGAGCAGAAATATGAAAGAACTTTGGAAGCCAGTGCTTCCAAGGTTTTGTTTTGTTTTGTTTTCAGTCTTGTCTACTATCCTGGGATTTTCTTATGGTTTCCCATCCAAGTACTAATTAGGTCAAACCCTACTTCCCTTTTCAAGATCTGTTAAGCAAGGATCTAATTAAATATACAGTCTAAAGTCATCATTAGTCTACTTAAAAGGTAGATATAAACACTCTTCCTTCTCAAAATTAGAAGGGTTATATGAACTATGGTTTGTTCACATCAATTCTTTTGAGAAGCAACTGGATTTTAAATAGACCAATTATAAAATGTTTATTGGGGCTTTCCTTTTTTATCTCATAATTTTCTGGCTTCAAGAAGTTTGACTTAAAGGAGTGAGTCAGAAATATTTTATAGTAATCAATTTATAACTGTTTATTCCATGCCAATGAAGCTTTCAAATCGTATATGTCTCAGATATTGATATTGCCACAGCAAAAATTCAGAATACCTAAAATAATTCCTGAGTTTTATCTCAGTAATGAAAAAATAGTCCATATTCTGAATTTTACAAGCAGAGGTGGTGGTTTGACCCTTAAACATTTGTTTAATATTTCCTACTAAGCAGGTAGTATATAATCCCTAATACAGATTTAAATTTGTGGGCATTTTTGAGAGAAATAAAAGATACATAAGAACATAGTGTTCAAAGTTGATTGATACTCATCAAATCAATGACCAATTATAAAATGTTTACTAGGGCTTTTCTTTTTTATCTCATAATTTTTTGGATCTAAGACGTTTTGATTTAGTTCGGAGTCATTCAGAAATATTTTATAGTAATCAATTGCATAACAGTTTATTCCATGTCATTGAAGCTTTCGTGATGTATGTGTCTAAGATATTGGTATTGCCAGTGTAAAAGGAAAAGATTTATATAATCTGAAAAGAAACTAGAATGCAAACATTAGCTGCTTTATCTAAATCAGACCATCTAACTTGATATTATTTCTAGTACTTCGAGTAGCAGCAAAACTTCCAAATGGGCACTTTTCCCAGCCATCTATGAACCATCAGAGATTTAATCGTGGCATTATGTACGCAGCGTTCATGCTCTATCACTAAGCTTACACATCCTTCCCTAATTTGCTAAAAAAAATTTTTTGAGAACTTCCATCTTTTTTTTTTTATTGTGAAGGTAGCATGACAGTTTTTGCTGTAGGTATGTGGTGGCATATTTGAGTGTCATTGGAATAGCACAAAGTGAAGGCATCTTTCAATGAGTTCAACTCCAACTGACTTTGTGGACAGGTCTATACAGTTTCTTGACAATACAAGAGTGATTTGCCATTGTCTTTTTGGGGGGTGTTTTTCAACTTTGGTCTGAGATTTTCTGGTGGCTTCCAAGAAGGTTAAATGTATTCCCTTGTATGGCTACCCCACTTAACTTATTGAGCTTCCAGTATCATTCTGTTGGGTGAAGCATTTGTAACCCAAGTCTGGTACAAGTTGTAAATCACTGCCTGATTTCTGAGAGATTTGCAAATACCTTTTTCAGGACATTTAGACTTTGTCCCCTTTTCAATCTGAACTGGACAATAATGCTATTTGTATTAAATTTGAAAATATTAGAATTCCCTCAAGGGATCTCTCCCATGTAGGAAGGCATGTCCAACATATGGCTCAAGGGCCGCATGCAGCCCTGGAAAGCAGGTAATGTGGCCCCACAAGCTCGTAAACCTTTAACATTATTATGTGCATTTCTATACATTAACTATATTATATATTTTATACATGGTCCAAGACAATTTCTCTTCACTCAATGAGGCTCAGGCAAGCCAAAAAGATGGACACAGCTGATGCAGAAGGTCCATTTTGGCTACATAAGCAGTAACACTTGTATGACCGAGATCACTATTTAGTGTAAACATAACAATGAGTTGTCTGATTGCTCATGAAGAGAGAAAAACTATTCTTCACATTTCCTTACTATTTCTTATCGATTTGTGCAAGCAGATTTTAACTTTTAGACTTCCCTGTTCAAAATTATCTCAATGAAATGTGACTTACACCAGGGGTGGGATTCAAATTTTTTAACAACCAGTTCTATGGGCATGGCTTCGTTGTTGGGCGTGGTTTGGTGGTCATGTGACTGGGTGGACATGGCCTGGTGGACATGTTACTGGCTGGGCGTGGTCAATTCAACATCACTCACATTGAGGCACGCATCTCCTTGTATGGCCTCTTGTGACTGTGGGGATAGTCGTAAGTGTGAAAAAGGGTCATAAGTTACTTTTTTCAGTGCCATTGTAACTTTGAATGGTCACTCCACACAAGCAAAGAGGGGAAAAAAACTCCAGAGAAGTTCCTGAGACAGGAAGTGTAGTCCTGCCAAGAATGTAATAAGGGTTAATGGAGAGGCAGTTTCCTGCCTTCTTTAGAGGATTAGGCTGGTAATTTCTTCTAACAACCGGTTCTCCGAACTGCTTAAAATGTGAACAACCGGTTCTAGTGAATAGGTGCAAACTGGTAGAATCCCACCCCTCCTTGCACCCTTGTATCTCAGTTGCACAGCAGCTAAACAAAGAATTGGTCTTCCAGAGTGTTACTATTAATCTTCAGCTAGAAATGGCAGTTGAAAAATCAAGAGCATCAGAGAAGTAGATAATTTTCCTCCAAAGATCTCTTCTGGGAACAACATATTGCCCATTCCTTCAGGACTATTATGTATGTTAAGCATTAAAAAAATGGTGTTTATCTTCCTGGAAGATTCTTTCTTACCAGAAGAATTTAACATGCATGTCTGCACACAAACAAAGGGACTGAAAGTTTGGTGCGCTTGTAAGCATAGATTAATAGCTCAGAATTCCCTTGGAGTTAGATTTATGCTCCCGTTTCCTTAGAGATCCCTTTAGCATTTCAAACTACTGTGGTGGTGCCTGTTTCTGAGAAAGTAACAGCCAAAAATAACATCTGAAAACATTAACTAGTCAAGGTCAAAAAGTTTTTGTGTTCCTTTCTCCTCAGGGTCTGTCTCATATGGTTGTCATTTTCAACTGTCCCTCCTATGTTTTCTTTCTTTGAACTGGAGATAAGGTGGTTTTGGCATTACCAGTTTCTATGAAACTACACAAGGTTTCACAAAAGCAATTACAAAATACAAGAGAGAATCAGCTGTCAGAATTCCTACTAAGCTTGTAAATGCAACAAGAAACCCGGGTCCTAGGAATTATATTGCCTACAGTGGCTGAGATTGTATGTATGTGATACAGGTAGATTGTTTCCAGAGCAAACATTTTAAGGGATTTAATATAACTAACCTGCAGAGAGAAAGAAATTCTTTTTTTCCCCTCCTTCTAGTCCTGGTGATGCATGAGTATTAAAAAAAGCATTCTTGCAAATATAATTATGCCATGCCTCTTGCTGGCTGGCTGTTACATATTGATAAGCTTATATTGCTGGCAGCTCTTCCTGTTCAGCAACTCAAGTTGGAAGAACAGGAGAAACGCTACTTTTCACATCTGAATGGATGTTTGAATGTTTAGTTAAAAATTCTATCTTGCCATGGTATGAAAAATACATGATTTTTTTTTTAAATAGGTCAGTTTATATCTTACATTTATATCCTCCAAAGGTTCAGGGCAGCTCAGTGGAAATGTTCCCCAATTCCATTTCTATAGAAATGCAATACAGGTGGTCTTGGTTTAATAAACATTCATTCAGCAACGATTCAGGTATGTGATAATGCTAAATGAGTAGCTTCAATCGGTGTTCAAAGTTCCAGCTATTGCAGCACCCCTCTGGATTGCGATCTGGGCACTTAGCAACCGGCCATATTTCTGACTGTTGTAGCATCTTGTGGTCACATTTTGCAGCCTTCTGTGCCAACTTCCTACAAACAAAATCAATGGGAAAGCCAGCAGGAAATCGGAAATTGTGTTCATGTGAGATCATTGTTTACTGATCCCCCTTGGTCCACACTTAACTATGGTAATGGGGGGGGGTGTCCAATGTCATCATTACATAACTCAGTCACACAACATCATACTTTATAATTGCATTGTTTAGTGACAGACATTCTGGTCCCAATTACTATTGCTAAGCAGAGACTACCTATACAAGGGAAAAGCAATCTAAAAGAGAGAGAAATTATCCTCTTTTGCTTATACCCGAACTTCTTAGAAGTCCATTTACTTCCATAAATTATAATCTTATTTGATGCAAAATAAAAATTATGTTCATAAATATAATTTTAATTGAATTCTTTCACAGGCTTGCTGCTCTTCTGACTTCAGATAATAAATGATATGAATCAGATACAACATTGTTGGTGAATATGAACTAACTATTCCTATAGCCATGTTTAAAGGGATATTCTTCATTAAATATATGATATGGGTATATCATAATAGCAGAATAAAGGAGTATACATAAGTGGAATATGGTCACTTTGCAATCAAATAACAGAAATTATTGTTTGGCAAGCAATCCACTCAGCTATTTCTGGAAAATGGTTATAAACATGTGGTAGAATCTCAACTTTCTAATTTGTTTCAAAATAATTCTGTTAAACTAGAAATCTGAAGTTATCTGTGCCCTTCTTGATGGCTTTCCATAGATATACGTTGACTGCCATGCCATGGACTGATAGGGCTGTTATTACATATTTAATGTGTATAAAGCACCCAACATTTTTGAAGTGCTCCCTGCAAAACATCAAAATAGATGACACTTGCTCCTGATAAGCTCTGGACATAATCAACATGATACAAAAAAGAAAAACAGATAAAGTGAAAACAGGAAGCAAACACTGGAGCAATAACATCCCCTCTTCTTTAGCAATGATTGAGACACGGTTCTCTTCTTGCCATTATAGAGATACCTACGTTTCATGGACTACTCAGGAGAAAAGATATCTATTAAATCTGTACAGTGACACAAATGGAAAAAAAAAGTCAGTTTCAGAATTAATGAAAGGGTGTAAATTGATGAAAATAAGTAAACTATATCAACTCTCTTGGCAAACATCAGATTTGTCTTGTTTTTTTAAATTATGTATTTATATCCCACTTTTTATTATTTTTATAAATAATTCAACGTGGCGAATAAACCTCGTACTTCTTCCTCCTCCAATTTTCATCCTCACACACACCCTGTGACTGACCCAAGGTCACCCAGCAGGCATTGAGGCTGCGATTTCCAAGTGACTTGTGGGGTCCTTGTCTCTTGAATTCTCAGCTCTGCATGAAGCATATGCTACTTTTTATCATCCTCTCTACACCATACAATACTTCATGCAATTCGATGTGATGCATTTATTTCATTGTTTTTCTGCTGCTCATCTGTTTGAAGGACCCAAAGCAATATACAATGAACAGTTGACGTTAAAATCAAAAGCTCTAAAAGGTAATTAAAATACAGCTTATTTTAAGGAAGTCATAAAGATGGGTTGATCTTGGTGGTTTGTTCTTGAATTAAGAATATACATTTATCAATTATTCAAAAATGACATAAATCTTGTCAAACATTTTTTGAGCTGTTGTGTGAAGATTTGGTGCACAATCAGACACAATTTCACACAGATTTCAGAACAATGAATTGAGTCATAAACAGGGCAGTTTCCTAAACTGAAGTACTTTGCTGCAGTGTCTCATAGAAGAAATGTATGTAGATGGATTAGATAAGCCTAAATAAATAGTTCTTTATAAGACTGTGAATAGATCCAGACGTGAAAGGCAAAATTTAATTTGAAGCATGCATGAGCATGAACAAACAAAGCACCTGTTGGAAATCTTAAGCAAAGCTCTTCTTTTCCTGAGATTGTATGTCAGCTGCTTAGGACCGTCACACAAACCCAAGAAAAGATATGATGTGGTATGCACAATTTTGTATGCTCTGAATCTGAATCTGCCTTTTGAATTCAAATCTCGGCACAGCTGTACCAAATATAGAAGATTGTGACTTTTGAAGGCCTTATCTCTAAAAACACACATGGTAGAAAATTTTCTTCCTGATATAATATGTAGTATTTTGGCCACTTATCATATCACTCAACAATAAAATAGCACTGAGGATCCTCTAATTTGCTCAGATACAGTTGGTTAAATCAGGGGTTTCCTACCTTGGCAACTTGAAGACCAATAGACTTCAACTCCTGGGATTTTGGGAGGAATTCTGGGAATTGAAGTCCACAAGTCTTCAAGTTGCCAAGATTCGAGACCCCTGGTTTAAATCACAGCGGTAGGCAAATGCCAAGAATTTTTGTTACACATGCTAGTAGCATTTCTGTAGGATTGTTCCAGTGCTGATTAGGTCAGATAAACCTTCCTTCCCTATCACAATTCCCAGAACTTGGTATTTCAAGTAAAAGTTTCTGTTAATGACTTTTAAACTTGACTGAGCATGAAATTAAAAAAAGATTCTCAAGTTACTCCCTCAGGTGCTTAGATGCACACCAGCTGGCATAGAAAGAATCTCAGCCTTTTGCAAATATTAGGAGATTCTGGAGCTATGACAGTGTGATATAAAGAAGTATGCTACACTTAAGAAGAATTTGTATAGCCTATTATTGGACGCTGTTAGGCTCATATTTGTTTGATCACTATCTTAATGCCAGGTTGTCCATCAGCACAATGTCATTGGCATCTGAAATATGTTAATGATGCTAGGCCTTAATTATCTGACAGATCCCTAAAAGGCCTTACTGGCACAGGGAGTTTTCCAATTTGGAGAAGAAAAAAAACTTAAGCATATTCTTGAATCCCAGAAATCCAAGAAGGGTCAGGCAAGAAAAGTCATTTTAAAAGCAGACAAGGAATTTAGAAGGAAGTAAGAACATGAGTAAAAATCTGTGCACTGACCATGGAAAAAGGATCAGTGATAACTTTGGTCAAAATAATTTTGGTAGAGTGCTAATAGCAGAAGGCAGATTAGAGAGCTGCCAAGACTACAGCTGCTGAAGTGAACTTCAAAATGCCAGAATGAGCAGCTGGAAAGAAATTGAACAGTATTGAGAAAAAAATAGAGAGGTCAAAGATTATATTTTTTGTTTCTTTGTTCTTGAATAGGTCATACTGCAAGTTTACATCCAGTAGAAATGATCTAATGCAGAGATGGAAAAGTGACAAGGAAGATGGTAAATAATAGGTTCAAAGCGTGGATGTGAAGCCACTTGATGAGGAGCTAATTGTTAGGTTGTTTAAAAAAAGGGAGAGGTTGATGGAGGTCAAAGGAACATTAGAAAAAAAGAGGAACAGTAGGAAAAGAAGATGGAGTCATTGAGGTCACCTTACACGGCAAAATTGTGAAGAGGGCTGGGAACTGACTGATTAGAGTTACCTGGAATCGGAATGAACGAAATAAATATGTATTGTTTCATCAGATGGCTGGCAGATGAGAAGAAACCATTACTTTTCAGAGAATGAAATTAGCTATCTCTTTTGTTATTCTTTATTGCTAGATGATACCGTTTCTATAAAGGAAAAGAGATGTTGATGGTAAGTGACAAGGAACTAATTATATAGTATCATAGTATGCAACCTTCTATAAGGTACTTATAACCGCTGTGCAATGCTTTGAATTCTGGAAAAGATCCTTTGAAATGTGGGGTCGCAAAAGCGGCACCTGTCTGCAATTCATGAAAGCAGCCACATCTGTTTCAGGTTTGTATGGTTACTGTAAGCAGGTTTATTAAGCTATGTTTTTTTTTAAATTTAATTGTTCTCTTTTCATTTACAAGTGCATAGGTTTCTTCCAAATCTGAGTATTGCATCTTCTGTTTCTACACTTTCTAATGCATATAGCTTGACACATATAGCTTGACAAGAACTCGTGAAAAATTGGGTCGTGACCAACACATGCAAATCTCTATAATTTAAGCAAGGTGCATCATAAGTGAAACAGTAAATGTGAATAAAAGTTTAGTACTACTGGCACATATCATATCAGAATTATTCAGAAAATAATCTGAAATGCATTTGATCATTTAGTACACTGGCAGTTTTAATAATTTATAATATACCTTATTAGCATAGCCTTGTGCTTCAGCTATGTTATTGCCAAAACAAGTTGAAAGACCATTGCCACTGCCTTGTCTTGTAGCTGGAGGGTTTTCTTGTCTTTGGGAATTTCCCCTCCATCCTCAAAAATAATCCATTCAACAAACCCTCTCCCTTTTTACTTCTTTGGCAACATTTCTTTTTCTATGAGTTTGTTCTTTTTAACCAGTGATCATTAAATTTATGAGGCATTTCTGTTCTCTTTTCAGTTGTTTCTTTCTAAGGAAAAATGTATGTTCCGTGCTGCATTGTAAAAAAATAGATTAATAATTAAAATACCATCATTATGGGACTTTTTAAAGATTTCATGTCAGACTGTCATGTCCCATTAAATCTAAAAGTTCCATTAAGAAAGAGCCTTAATATGCTTTCAGTTTTAAGCATTAGTTATCATTTTAAAACAATTCAGGATGCAATTTTGAAAGTACATTTTGAGTGACTTTGGAAATATATGCAAAATGTTGCATCAAATCAATATAGACTTTGACTGTTATAATGTTAATATTCACATGCTTTTATAGTGAATATAGAAAACCTAAAGTAATACATGGCAAAAACATGTGCTGGGTCATTGTCATGAAGATATAATTAGCACATAATAATAAATCAAGTTTAGCCTCAAGATTTTAGTCACAGTTTTTTTTCTGATAAAATTGATCTCACTTAGGTTTCGATTCTACATAAGCTCAGCCCAATAAGGTGATTGGTATGACCTCTTATGATGGCATCTGGGCCTATGAGATCTGAAGAAGGGGATAAGGTTTTCTTCAGCATGAGCTTGGCCATCTGGGATGGAACCGTGTCACTCCTGGCTCTTTTATGCAGCAAGGAGAGATGTAACTGATTGGATTCAAAAGTTGGTAAATGATATCTTGGGAGGCCATCATGACAGGTCCCTGGAAAGAGGCAATGGTGTGTCTACTCATGAAGAAGCTTCTCTTCGTTCCAATCACATTTTTTCCTTTTTTAAAATGAGGTTCTCCACTAAGATCAATTGGGTGCATTTCTGAACCTTCTATGAGGGTTGAGAGTTCGTATTACTGTTTTTCATTAGTTCTGCTCCTTCCTGATTGGGATTCTTTAGTTAATAGTACAGAAGAAGGAAAGCTTGAGCTGGTGGCCATTTCTGTATGGGATGCATCAGGATTTAGCTGTTTTCCCTCTATTTTTTAACATCTGTATGAAAGCATTGGAAGGGGTTATCATTAGATTTGGGGTGAAGTATCATCAAATGCTGATGATGCCCAACTAGGTGTGATCAGAGATGCAGTAGAGGTCCCAATCTGGTGTTTGGAAGCTGGGGGTGGGTGGGTGGAATAAAGTTTAAATCCAGTAAGATAGAAATGTTGTTTACACAAAAAACTATGCAGGTCTTTGCTGACTCCTTAAATTAATACTAGCACTTCCTCTGAAGTTTGAAGGTTTTTCTGGACTCTGCTAGAACAGTAGTGGAGACCATGCTCAAGGAATCAGGAGAGCCTCTGCTCAGCTTCAGCTGGTGGGTCAGTTGTAGCTTTTCTTGGAATGGGAAACTTTGGCAACTCTTTAGTGAATAATGCCCACGAGTCTACAATCAGCATTGCATTTTATATAGGGCTACTTTTGAAGACTATCTTGGAGTTATAATTGGTGCAGAATACTTTGATCTGACCTTAGTGGTGAGAGTTACTACAGCAATGTGATCAGAGTTTTGGGACCCTCCATTAATTTTATTGTTTATTAAATTTATATAGCTGCCTATCTTGTTATTGTGACTCTGGGTGATAAGTTAAAAATTCAGAAAATAATACAAAGCAATCAAAAAATAACCACAAAAGACATTAAAACAATAAAACTATTAAACACATAAAACATAATCGGTGGGAGGAGGCCATTTATTTTCCTAAAAATGCAACCACTAAATAAACTCTAAACCATTATGAAATCTATAATTTTTACTATTATTCCTTGGAGAAGCTATTTTTGTGGTTCTATTATTCATATTCCTCTATTTTTCTAACCAAATATTTATAAGGATTTTTTTTATCATTTTCAATATTTTGCAAAGAAGATGTTCTGTGTATTACTTGAGTTATGCTTTAATTAACATAAACTGGAAGAAACAATGTTAGATCAGAATAAGTACTGCATTCTAATATTTTCATAATTGTATTAGGAAACATAACAAACAATATCTACAATGTAGGTGCTGCAGAGTTACAACAGCTTATGATAGTTTCAGCTATGGTTTTTGTTGGTTTGCTTATTTGTACACAATAATATATTTCTTTCAAATATCTACCTACCTATGTCTGTCTGTCTGTTTTTTTGTCTATCATCTGTCTGTCTTCCTGTCTATTTTGAAAATGATAAAAAATTTGATCTGAATTCACCATTTAGTGAAAGCATGTGCCCAGCTGTCAAAAGATGTTCCCTTTTCTGCATGGCTTTATAGGTAGTTTTCACTTACCAACAGTAATTGAGATCAGGAACTCTGTCACTAAGTGACACGGTCATAAGTCGTGATGTCACTTAGCCATGCCAGTTTATGATAGCAGTTCCAGTAGTTCTGGTTGCTGTCGTTAAGAAAACCCTGTTTTATGAGTTGACACCTGTGCCATCTGCTGCTGGCTTCCCCATTGACTTTGCTTGTTGGAAGCCAACAGTGAAAGCTGGAAATGGTGATCGTGGGAAATTATGAGGTCATCCTTATAAGGCAGTTACAGTGCCCAAATTGTGTTCACATTACCAACTTTGAAGACCTCAGTAAGTAACAGCAGCATTGGAACTTCAAATGGTTGCTGAAAAATAGACTACATGGGGATTATCTAAATTGCCCATTTCATAGAGTCCATTCATGCAAGAACATTATAGTATCTTCCTTCCAACAAAGCCAGAGAGAAGGCAGAAAAGCATAACACTGTTAAGGTATTTCATTTATTCATCAATGAAATCTCATAGAAATAAAAAATAAATTCAGGGATGGTATTTCTATGGAAATTGTTAAAGGTGTAAAATGTATATGATTTTAGCATCCACTGTCTAACTTACAATTATTTGTGATATTAAGAAGTGGAATCCATACCCATAAAGCCATGGTGGGGGGGTAGGGCAACGCTCTATTCTGGAAAAATGAATAATTTTAACTAATTTAAACAGTAGATTCTTGTTCCTCCTTAATTGTAGCCATTGTCAGTTTCTCTGAACATAGTACTTTGTTTGTTACACGTCAGACCATTAAGTAGATGGGCGTAGAATTTTAATCGCATCTGTTTTGGAGATCCATAATGTGTATAAAGTGCATGTGCTTGAACTACGCATCACAAATAAGCTACTATTTTAGTTTAAGCTGTTTAAAAATGAAGCAGTGGCTTATTCATTGTGCACAGATAGGATAGGTGGCTTTTACTAGTGCAGAAAAACTTTAGGATAGCAGCCATGTTTCCTTGAGCTAATAAAGCTTATGAAAGGCTATCCCTACATAATTAAAAATGAAGCATACTTAGTTGTGACACTATTGTCACAGTTCTTTTTTTTTTTTTTTTGCAAAGAGTTANTTTTTTTTTTTTTTTTTGCAAAGAGTTATTTTTTGGGGTTTGTTTTTGGTTAATTATGTTTGAATATTTTACTGAACAAAAGGTGAAGATTTGTAAGCATTTCTACAGTCCAATTAAAGCCTGGAATATATCACGACATCTGCATATAAAAGTATAGCTAGGGGGCCTATCTGCCAGTCTAGGAGATGAAAGTCTCCATTGGTGAAATAGAGGAATTGCTGTTCAATCTTATCTAACACCTTTCTGAGCTCCTATAGAACCAAGGAGTCATCCATAATGGTCTAAAGTCCAAGAGCAACTTCAGTATTTCTGAATATTCCTTTTTCTTGGGCAGCCTGTATTCTTCGTGCATTGAATTCTCAGTCATCATTTCCAAATTTTAATACAAATCTGGGGGTCCTTGTTTGTATTTTATATTTTCCCAGAACTATACAGCTGGTTTTTTTTCCTCAGACATACATTTTTGTTGTTCTTTAATAATTCTTTGGAGAATATCCAGTAGTGCTTTTTGTCAAATCAAAATATTGTGAAGTTTGATTTTCTAATCCATCGGTGATGTTTTGACATAATAATGAAATTCATAGTCAAAAGAGTGAGAGTTATTATCATAATAAGCGAAAGACTAACACTGAAACTCTATACATGTCTTTTCAAAATATGGTACATATATTTTAAAAATAAGTACTACTGAATTTTTCCTTGTTAACGTGTATATCATTGCAATCTAAATGGAACGCTTGTTCTTGTGAAATTATGCAATGTTAGTTTAGGGACCCAAAATGCATTTATTTAATCTAGAGTGTGCTGTAAATTGGTAAAAGAATTTAATTTTTTTTAAAATAGACATCCAAGGAAATAACTGATGCCACAAATGAATATGTTATGTGCAAGCTTTTCTTTCAAATTTAATCAGTCTACCAAATGAAATCTATTATGAAATAGCTTTTGTTGCAAATTAGCAAAATGTTTAATAACTGATACTCTGTAGTTTTCAGTTTATTTCTTCATATAAAGGTTAATTAGCTTTGACTCTGGGAATGGAATACTTGTAATCAGTTATTAATTTTTCAAGATTCATTAGGCAATTTATTTTAATTACTCTCACCGTCACGACACAGAAATAACCATCTATTTGTATGATGAATTCTCATACTTTCTTGTGACTGGCAGATGTAGATATGAACCTGATTATTTCCTTGGACTATGTACTGGGTTTTTTTTTTCTCCCCACATTTCAAAGTTATTTTCCAAAGGTTCTTTGAGTTCCTGACACCATAGTTAATCTTTGCATCATCACTTATGGTTACCCTAGAGCAGGGTTGTCAAACTCAAGGTCCCCGGGCTGAATACGGCCCACAGGGTGCTTAGATCTGGCCTGCGGGGCCTCCCTGGAAGCAATGAAGGACCGGCCTGCAGCGTCTCTGCCAGCAAAAATGAAGCTCGGGAGGGCTGCATGCGGCCCTCCCGAGCTCCATTTTTGCTTGCAGAGTGCTCAGGGCACTAAAGGCACCACCGACATGAGTGATGTCAAGCTGGCCATGCCTACCCCAGCCTCCCAAGGTCAAACACAACCCTGATGCAGCCCTCAATGAAATCGAGTTTGACCCCTGCCCTAGAAATTTTAAAAGGATGTGTCTCTGCCGACCTTGCTCTCGTACCTAACTTCCATCACTGACTTTAATTACTATTTTTCTTGCCAAATCCTTTGCTAAGCAGAGTTCTAAAGATGCTGGGGATTTGAGTGGGTTCTCTCAAGAGCTCAATACAAGAAGATATAAGAGACTGATACAAACAGGTGTCAGAGCTGCATCCAGCATGTTTGACGCCATCTCAGAAAACACATAATTGAAACCTGACCATTACTGCCAGTATCAGTTTCAGGGTCTATGGCACCACAAAACTATATGGAATGATGGCACCATCACCCGCCAGTACAATTATTTGCATTTTTATAATGCTTTGGAAAGAAGGACAGTGTTGGCACCCCATAAGCTTTGGCATCCTGGGCCAGTGTTGGCTTGGCCTTAACCTAATGTTGACTGTGGATGCTGCAAATGTATTTCAAGGAAAATCAGGATTTGGGGGAACAGACAGTTGAGCCAGATTTCTGGAGATCTTCTGCAAATAACTGTAACAGCTTAGCTAATGTTCTAACATAGTCAACTTCTTTTTTTAAATCTAACCATGCATGCTGCTATATGTGTGCATGTGGGATGGCAAAACTGCAATCCTTTACTCAGATTATCACCATTTAGGAAAGATGAAGGGTATCAAGATTGTGGATGCCAAAAACCCAGCATCAAATTCCCACTCAATTAGTGAACCCAAAGTCCTAAACTCACAATTAAAAGACTCTCAGTTTATGACTGAAGGACTAAGATCCATCCCACGAGGTTTTATTCTGAATGATAGCTGCCCCTCAGATTCTCACACAGAAAGTTTTCCAAGATTCTTATCTGAGGGTCTGAATTTAAAAAGCAGCAAATAACGTTTAAAAAGTCAGAGTTAATAAAGGAGGAAGAGGAGGACACTAACCAATAACTTCTTTGTTGTGGAAGTGAAGCTTCACTCAAACTCCTTGTTTTCTGTTGTTCCTGTTTAAATCCTTTTGTTTCTATATTCCAATTATAGGAGCCACAGGTCATATTTGTCTCCCTATACTAAGAATTCAGATTCATCGTTTTTTCCTATTGTCAATCATTGTATAGATAGCAGAGGCCATGTTCTTCCTCTTTTTTTTTTTTACTGATTTAATAAGCCCCATTACAGGAACTTTTTCACTTCCTTCTCCATTCCTTTGTCTGGGAATCTTTCTTCAGGCAGGGTTCTTGTCTCAAAACTCCAGGGAAATCAGTTCATGTCCTTCCTAAGCTTGCCATTCTTTAGCCCAGAGGTCTCCAAACTTGGCAACTTTAAGACTTGTGGACTTCAACTCCCAGAATTCCTCAGCCAGCTTTGAAATCCACAAGTCTTAAAGTTGCCAAGTTTGAGGACCCCTGCTTTAGCCAAACACTTCTTAGCAGTTCTTCCTTAATGAGTTCAGTCATTTTGCTTGTTGTGTTTTTTTTTCTTGGTGCAGGCACATTCATGGATGATCTTTCAGTTTTCTACTAATGCTGTTCCAGGCTAGGCAGAAGTGGATATGGAGATTGCTTGCTGTGTTAGATTAGTTGTTACAGATTATTAAGGAAAAGGCCTGGGGCATAACTGCTATTCAGCTGGAAGGACAAGGGGCCATTATGACCAGGTGGTCAGAATTCCCTTCTGTGATTTCACTCTGGGATTATTATTATTATTATTATTGTTGTTGTTGTTGTTGTTGTTGTTGTTGTTGAATGTACCCGATCTTTCTCTTTACAAACATTTAATGCTTCTGGCAGCAATGAAAAAAAAACCTATATCTGCTATTGCTCTGTTATTGTCTCTGCTTAATGGAATCTTTGTACTTGACTTCTTTTCAAGAGGTCATCATCTGGTAGAGATCTGGTTTGATGCCACTGTGCATGCAACACCCTACCAATTCCTCCTGCTGGAAATGATAAATGAGATCTATTATTTCATTCAGGAAAACTCTAATTGGAGAAACAAAATAACCTCTAAAGTAGATGAAAGGATAGTTACCTTCTATGGGCTGTTCAAGAGATGTGGAGAATATCTGTAGAACCTGAGTCTGATATCGAATTGTGCACTCAGTAGAAATCATATGAAGTAGCTTAGCTGGGATAAAGAAAGGAAAATCATGCAATAGCAAAGGATGAAAAGAGGCCAGATTAAGTAAAAAAAAAACCATTCAAAGAAAGGTTGAGAAACAACATAAGCATTGAAGGGCAACTAAATGTTTGGGCAGCATAGGAAAATCGGATGGATCCACAAAGAAAAAGAAATATGAACCAGATTGAGAATGTACAAAACTCAGATCTCATTTGTATAGTCTGATCAAGCCAGTAAGGCAGAGAGTGGAATTTAACCAGGAAGGATTTGTTACTAAAATATTATCAAAGCTGTATCAGATTAACCTCATGCATATCACTCTCCTTCCGAAAGTATGCACAGGTATCCAGTGGCATACTTTTAAAATTCAGGTACTAGGAAATTGCCTCCCGCCTCAGCTTCCCAATGTATATGCTCCATATTCCTACCTAGTGAATAAATATGCACAATCATCACATTGTTCTTAATCCAATCAATGATGAATGTTTCACTGAAGCTGCCTCCTGAGGGAGAGGGGGAAAGAACGGTAAAGATAACATTGGGACATGCTGGGCGGACCTACTGTGGGACAGAAATAATGATCAGACTTGGTCATGCTGTACTGTGTAAGTGACAGCAATGCTGTTGATTCACTTTAACACTGACTTGGTCTTGTAATGATACTAAAAACAAGTGAATGGACATGATTTAAAACAGTAGGATTTTAATCCTCTAGCTAGTGATAGCTGTATTGTTTTAGCAGTGGATGTTGGAAGAGATTAACCAAGTTTTTCCACTTATAGTAAAATGAAAGAAGGATTAGCTTATTCAGACGTAATATAAAATACCCTTTGTGCTTGATATTTGCCAAATGTTCTCTGCAGTTATTCTCAATTCATTTTCTGCATTTCTCCACAGGAGTTCAGACATGCACTGGAGAATGACTCAGAATCAAAAGCCCGTCCATCTGTTGAGCGGCAAATCGTACAATTGAGCCACAGGATGGTGATGCAGTTGCCTTGGCAACATGAGGGAAAAATGCTGAAGATGCTGTCACTAAGTGTGGCTCTTCTAGCAGTTCTTATTGCCTTTTACTATGGAGACATTTAAATAGAAAACTGTGCTGGATGCTTATTCCATCAACAGATAACAGCTTGCCTGTTGAGAACTTCAGAATCTAAAGTTTGATAATCAGAATCTGTATAAAGCTTTCCTGAACTGCTAGAAATTCTTTGCTTTCTTTTTTCTTTTTAATCAAAATTTCAACATCTCAATTTTTCATAAAATAGCTTCATTTTCATAAGCACAGTGAGGTTTTTAGAAAGTTACAACTATATTTCTTAAATAACAGCTAAGTCCTTGTTATTGTGTTCACCTGAAGCCTTATTAAAAATGATCGTAAAAGCACCTTGAGTCACTCTTTGTTCAGTAATGAAAATATTTAGTTCAAAATTGTCAGGCCACTAAACTGATACATATCTTTATAATCATAGGACACCCATGATCCAAACCAACAACAAACTATTGTCTGACAGGTATTTAAATACACAGAGAGACAAAGTAGATGAGTCGATATTTAAAGACTTTAATGTTTTGCTTTTCACATTGAGTGTTCTTCACCTTCCATGATCCATGCATTGTCGATTCATATAAAGTTTCCTTTAGCAAAAATGTAATGAATTCATTTACTTCAGTTTATACAAATTCCCAGGCAATCAAACATTCTGGATTGTTGCAGTGGAAGGCTTCCTTGCCATAAGATAATTTCTCTCTTCCTTCTATAGTCACAGAGGAACAATGTTGTAATCTTTTATGGTCGAACACATTTGAAAAGTTTCAAAGCTTCAGAGGATGTAGTGCAGCTCATCGTATCAACAAAATATCTCAAATCTCTCTCCATTTTGGTAGCCCACTTCAGATATTCTAAAGTTGTAATCCATTGCCAATTAAATGAAAGGCCCAGTTTTTGCAAGGAAGTTCTGAGTTCTGTATCGAGCAGACTTGATAGTCACAGGAGTTTTATAGGAATTGGGCCTTTGAGGAAGCCAACAACCATAGAGTGTTTTCAGGACAGGAGCCAGAGCATCTGCTTTTACTTACCTGCTGGGATTATTTTGTGGTCGCAAGGCCCTTCAGAACACTTGGCAATAAGTCAGAGCAGACAAGTGGGGAGGATGAAAATTTTGAACTATTCTCTCGAGAAAATTCAACTAGCGTGAGATCACTCCTAGCCTAAACTTGAGAAGAGTTTCACTAAGAGACATTAACAAGGAGCTAGTAATTCTAACTCGGTTTATTTAGTCTAGTCTTTGTTTTTGTGAGATTATGTACCAATACTGAATTATATAAAATTACAGAAAATATTTAAAAAATATCCTCCATGACCTTAAAAGAGGCCTGTAGAAAGAATAAAAGTGCCAGATTAATTTGCCCTTCAAATGTAAATAATAAAATCTTATTATTCTGCTTTAAAATTACCTAATCCATTTTTATTTATATTTTATGTATGCAGTTAAAGACATTTAAAGTCATACATTAAGGTTAATTCAGATTGAGTATCAGTGGTGAGATTCAGTGGTGAGATTTTTTTACTGCCAGTTCTGTGGACATAGCTTGGTGGGTGTGGCAGGGAAGGATACTGTAAAATTTGTAGTCAGAGGTCGTTTTTGCCAGTTCTCTGAGCTACTCAAAGTTTCCGCTACCGGTTCTCCAGAACTGGTCAGAACCTGCTGAATACCATCTCTGTTGAGTATTGTTTATAACAACTTGTGAGTGGTGTACTTTCTGAGTCAGCCACCTCTGTCACATTTGGCCTGTAGATTTTAGGACATCTGACCGTTCCTGTTTGTTTCAGTCCCAGTCCCAACTCCTAGATGAAAAGCTGAAGTTATATTTGAATTACAGCAAATAATATTTAAAGTGGCAGCAACTGACAATTCTGATATTAAGCTTAGATGGAGCCATTACCCAGAATTCCTCTGTCCTGTTTGAGAAGCAATTACAATTTCACAGGTTGGAATTAAAATTCCCTGCAGTATGCAATAGAGTAACAAACTGTCAAAGTGATTTCAAGCTGCTAATCTCTCACTGTGGTATGAGTGAAAATAGAATTTCTCATATCCCATGTATAGGGCTGGCAACTTCAAAAGCTACAAATCAGAATACATGTGGGAAAGCAGCATGGTCTGCCCACACACATGATGTTCCCAGTATGGGGTGCTCTATTTTTTTAAAAAAAATATTAGCTTGATTTTTATAACAAAGAATGTTATGTGTGTCAATTCAAGATGCCACCAAGGCCAATGGGTCACCCCTTACATTGATGAATACTGGCTGAGATAACATAATTCTCATATGTACCTGGTTAATACAACAGATTCTAGTAGCTCAAATTAAAATGGACGTGTAGGGAAAGAGGGCTGCACA
The DNA here is from genome assembly GCA_004320025.1 of Laticauda laticaudata. Classification (NCBI taxonomy): domain Eukaryota; kingdom Metazoa; phylum Chordata; class Lepidosauria; order Squamata; family Elapidae; genus Laticauda; species Laticauda laticaudata. The sequence continues at coordinate 61,520 of BHFT01039110.1, forward strand.
AAACAAGTTTTAAGAGTTGTAATAGTTATAAATACTATATTTGATAATGTAAAACACACATAAACGTGTATTTCTCTTGGAATGTGCATCTCTGATTTGTTTGTTTATCTTTAAATAATTTATATGGCCTCCCAACAGTGATTCTGAGTTGCATACAATGATTAAAACACATAATCAGACCAAGTATACCCCTAGGATATTTTTCAGAAGAATATATGTCGATGCTAGACAGAGGTGGAAAACATGAGTTGCCCTAAGATATACAGCATGTCTATAAAGGCAGTGATTGAGCATTATCATATATACAATTTACAGCAAAGAAGAAGGAAGCTTGTCCATCAAAGAACCTAAAAATTGACACAAGGTGGTAAAATAGAGGTTCTAGCCCCAAACTGAGCATAGGAAAAGGAAGAAAATCTCTTTGTTTCATATGAGATTTCCACAGTAGTGGATAAACCATTCCCAAAATGCTTTTTGGAAGGCAGCCATAATATTGCAAGGTCACCAGTAGGTTTTTCTATAATTCTTCAGTCATATATCCTGGACGAGAAAGCTGCTTTGTAATAACTGCTGTTTCACTAATACTCATTAATGATGAATATTAACATTTCATAAATATTAAAGTCCGGTGGCAGATCTTAAAATGCATCCAAACACATGTGAAGTGCTGTTTTAACAAATAAACTACAGCAAAGGGAGCCCAGCTTCCTGGCCTGTTCAGGTACGATATCAAAACAAGATTTTTTTTAACAATCCATTTTCAAAATACTTACGTGTAGCTTTTAATTATTTGCCTAACCTTTCATCTTTTTAAAAAAATATCTTTGTGTTTGTGGACTTACAAAACAGAAAGCACAGAAAGCGGTTGGTATTTGCTGCATTCTTCAATCAGCAACATCTGGGTCAAAGGCTGATTGTTAAGCTTGATGAACCAGGAAGTTATATAAAGCTTGCTGCTACAGAGCACTAAAATATTTTAGAAAGAATATTGCTTCTCTTGTCGCTGATCACAAAATCCATAGCACAATGGAGAGGCTGGAACAGAAGGCTGTGCAGCAGGGGTGGGATCCGACAGGGTTAATTACCAGTTCAGTCATTTATGAGGTTTGGTGATTTACGATGTGCTTCCCTGCACTCAGCCAGCGCACCTGTAAATCGTCATCAGCACGCTGTGTGCAGAGAAGCAGCCTTTCAAAAAGCCCTTTTTTCCTGCTTTTTTAACTGCAGCTGTGCTTCACACGGCAGCTGAAGTTGAAAAATCAGGAAATAAAGGTCAGGTAAGAGCCCGGGCACCCAGGTGGGCAAAAACATCAGCCGACTTAGAACTGGTTCTATGTCTGCTGCTCTTCAGAGCTACTGGTTCTACAGAGGTGGACAGAACCGGTAGAAACCCACCTCTGCTGTGCAGTCTTTCTTCTGATGCAGTCAGTGGCATGGCTGCAGATAAACATTAGGTCTTGGACAAGGGAAGCAAACCAACTGTTGATTTGGGTAGACTCCTGTTCCTTTCCTCTGTTTCAGTCATGGGGATTCCATCTCAAGCCCAGTGAAAATGAACATACTGAAATGGAGACAACAGCAAAAATGTGGAGTTGTTTGGCACAAAGCGGCACCAGTTTTCTTACTTTTGTTTTAAAGGAATTGCTGCTGACAACCAGATTCTGTACAAGTCTTGGAAATTAGCAGGGGACTACTAGTGGTAAATCTACAACAACTACAATATTAATCCTATATCAATACAAATACACCTAAGCACATCCTGTATTAAGAGGTTGCAATGTATATGCTTTTTTCATTTCCTGCATGTGAAAAAAATGGCAATAAAGAAAGTTAATTGCTTATATTGTGACATTCCATCCTTTTCCATTGTATTCGTACAGGCTGTTGAGCTTTTCAGAACTGAAATAATACACCTTGCAAAATTTATTTGCTAGAAAAAATTAAAGAAAAACAGTTCCTTTCTTGAAATAATATGTAGAACATCATTTCCCAGTTCCTGCTTTACATACAGCAGCTGATCACATTCTCAAGCAAATCGCTAGAGTGTTCTGAGCAAATGACCATAAAATCTCTGGTATTATGTTGTCCAGCAAAACTACAAAAAGAAAGGAATATGAAGCTGTCCCCCTTTGATGAATCCCAGACTAAATAAAAGAGAAATTTCCCCATAGAACAATTGACCAAGTGGAACTGCTTGCCTTCACAAGTTGTGGGTGCTCCAACACTTGAGATTTTTAAGAAAGGATTGGACAATCATTTGTCTGAAAATATATAGAGTCTCCTCCCAGGACTAGGAAGACCTCCAAGGTCTTTTCACACCCTGTTGTGTTCTATTCAGAACAAGTTGCATTCTTCAAAATAAGTTAAACTTATTCTAGTCTTATAAAACTATTTTTGACTGAAAAGAATAAAAAATGCTCAAATTACATAAACCACTTTGCCCAAGAGGCTATGGTAGAATCAAATTCAAAAAACCAAATTATTATATTAATTTCAAATGAATAGTGTAAATAAGACTTTCTGTTTTATTAGAAGCATTGAAAGTTTATTAAAGAATATGAAAGACAATACTTACAGTTCTTTGGATAAAAAGAATTGGATTTTTTAAAAAATGTCTATGAAACATCATTTAATAGCCCTGGATATAAACCAGACCAAGGTGATTGGATTGGGATATTCCCTTAGCCTATAAAAACATCTTGAGTTATTTATTTGGAAAGAAAATATTAGTGTACAAATAATTTCTGAAAAGAAATATTTGTTCCATCTGCTCAAGTCATCCCCACCCTAATTCTATCTCATACCAAGCATTTAAGCCCATGTCACACTGCACCAACGGATGCAAAGAGGATGTAAAACGGAGAAAAACGCTTGCCATCCATTGGAGAAACGCGATGCATCCGTTTTGTACTCCACTGCGTACGCTTTCATACACTCTATCCGTCGAGCATTTCCTCTACTGCTATTCATTCGCGCAAAGTGTTTGAACTGCACAAAATTTTTGAGCGGATGAACTTTCCGCCGCATACAGTCTACATCCGCGACACGATACAGGCAACAAACATTCTACGTCCATTGTCATCCGTTAAACGTCCGCTGTATCCTTCGGCATCCTCTGAGCATCCGCGCAACTCACATCCGCTCCAGCGGAACGGAAAGAGGGAGGAAGCAAAAGGTACGCGGAACGTCCACACAGCGTTAGTAGCACGGACACACGAAAGGATGAAAGTGGATGCAGCTCGGATATAAAGCATTAAAACGGACAAAATAGTTTGTAATATGGACGTATCTCAAGATATTTAGGATGTCTGGAGGATGTCTAGAGTATGTGAAAGGACACCTAGCGGAAAACCCAATATTTCCTATAAAAAGGGGGAGGAAAATACCTGGATCTCACTATCAGTCAGCAGCCCGTGGTGTGCAGACCTCTTCAGCCTTGGTCTTGCTCTTCACATCATCCATTGAATCTCCACCATGGATCATAGCACACTCCTTTTGGTAGCCGCGATCATTTCTCAAAAGCACCAAGAACCAAGCCCTGTTCAGACTGTTTCACCTTTTTCAGGCAGGAGAAAGGAGACATCCAAAGAGCTGTGTGGGTTCGACGATGGATTGGGAGAAGAGCGGAATTTGGACTGTATGACAAGCTGATGGTGGAGCTGAGGAATGAAGACACTCGTGCATTCCAGCGACTTCATGAGGATGCCAACCAGCCATGTTTTGACGAAATTGTGGAGCATTCTGAGACCCAGGTTGACCAAGGCAAACACCAACTTCTGTCCCAGCCTGGAACCTGATTGAAGGTGGCACTGACTTCTGTGGACCTGGCCTCTGGGACCCACATACAGAAACATGACAGTAGTGCCTGGAGGGTGCACACAACACCAATTAGCATTAGTGGGTCCAGAGAAGTGGTGAGGCCATCATCCGAAGAAATACCTGGACGGAGCTCCTCCAGGTGTCCAGCCACCGTGTAAGAAAGGATGGAGGAAAGTTGACCAGGAGCTAGTCGGTATCCAGACGTGGAACTTTCACTCCGAGTTGGAGCCATAGATGGGAAGCACATGGCCTGCAAAGCTCCAGCCAACTCAGGCGTCCAATTATTACAACTACAAGGGCTTCTTCAAGCAATCATCCTCTTTGCCTGGTTGATGCTGACTACAAGTTCATGTACATCGAGTGCTTCAGGCAACGGGTTCAGCTTCAGATGCCCAGATATACAATGCCAGTGACCTCAAGGCATGGGCTGGAATGCAACCTCATCATAGGTTTTCCAGATCCAGACCCCTACCCAATGACACACAAGATGTGCCCTACTTCATCGTGGGTGATGACCCTCTTCTCCCTCAGAACCTACCTCATGAAGCCACACTTCAAGAATAACTCCACCCGTGAAAGAGAGGTCTTCAACTACAGGCTGTCCAGGGCAAGACGGGTGGTGGAGAACGCCTTTGGCATCCTGGACCAACAGGTTCCAGGTACTTCTCACCACACATGCGAGCATCGCCCACAGACTGTGAGGAGCATCGTGGAAGCTTGCTGCATCCTGCACAATCTCATGCGCACCACTACCCAGTGTTGCAGAACAGGCTTGTTGGACTGTCAACAAGGCAATGGGGACATGCAGCCTGGTGAATGGAGGCAAGGGCGAAAACCTGATAGACACTAAGGATGTGCAAGGCCCCAACAGAGCTTCACGTGAAGGGAAGAAGCAGCGCAACCCCTGAAACACTGGTGCAAACTCCCCAGCTGGCTCCGAGAGCTGACTCAGTCCGTAAGGTTGAGAGGCCCTTCATCAAGTACCTGGGATGTGAGGCCCCAAGAATGATGACAGATTTGTCCGTTGAGGGGCTTGGCTGTGGGTTGGAGAAAGGAGGAGTGCAGGTGGGCTGTTCTGGTCTGCAGCTGGACGAGGTGAGGCATCTGTGGCTATCGAGCAACCTGGGCCTGGATGGGAAGGCTGCTCTGCTGTGGGAATCCTGGTAGTGGTAGCCTTGGGTAGTGAGGGGCTGTTTGCAATCTGTGGAAGGGCTGTGACAATCACCTGGGGTGGAGGAGCAGAGACCTGAGTGGGTAGGAGCAAGTTCAGCTGGGCAGGAGGTTGGTGCAGAAGACGCTGTGATCCTTTCCTTCATCACCTGGTACTGGGCCTTGGCCATGTCCATGAGGGTCTGGTCATGTAGGTGATGAAGGGCTTGCGGTTCGAGTATGGTATGTCGAGAGTGGACAGCTGAGAGAGAAGATCTGCTGGTTTTGATTGTGTCTCCTGATCTCTCCAACAGGACAGTGTGGCTCTGTCCCGTCCGGTCTGCCTCTCTGCCTGCTTTGCTGTGGAGAGTGGAGCTGGGGGTGGGGATGGGTTGGTCTCTGGTGGCTGCTTCTTCTTTACTCCATCTGAGACAGGGGATCCTCCACGTCCTCCGGCACAGGGAGTACAGCTGTTGGGGGGGTCTCTGTCATGGGGCCCTCCAAAGACAGACCTGCCCTGGACACCGGTAGCTGTCTCCTGGCTGGCAAGAGGAATGGCTCTCACTCCTCGGGCTGTCTGAGGGAGAGGGTTGACAGAGGGGTTGCTCCCTCCGGTGGGCAGTACCCTCTACCCATCGCAGGAAGCTTGCATTGGCCATGACATAGGTCTCCCGCTCAGTGAGCTTGACAGCGCGCCTGCCCGGATTTCTTCAGGTGCAGCTTGCATACCAACGGTGTGCATGTGCTTCCACCACCCCAGGAGGACATCTTAAGTATAGCCCAGGCTCTCCACCTTTCCTCTCTCCAAGCTGCCTGCTTTCTCTTGGTGTCACAATAGAGCCTTGGGCCCTTCCTTCAACGGTACTCGTTCTCCCTCAGCCATTCCAGCACCTCCTCCTCATGGTCCTCGGAAATGGAGTACTATTTCCTCTCTCCCTTCGCCTTCCCTTGCCTCTTCCTCCCTCTGGCAGGGCCTTCAGGGCCTTCAGCAAACAGGGCTTTGAGGGCCTTGGGGCTGGTCCACCAACAGCAGCAGCAGCAGGAGAAGCACCGAGCAGCAGCAGCAGCAGGAGAAGCACGCAGCAGGAGAAGCACCAGCAGCAGCCAGCAGGAGAAGCACCAGCAGCCAGCAACACCAGGGAGCACCACCAGCAGCAGCAGAAGCACCAGGAGCTTCAGAGTCAGTGCCAGGGGGTGTGGATGGTGGTTCTGTCCTCGCCAGGGCTGGCAGAGATAAGGCACAGGCTTCCTCTTCTTCCCCGTGGTGTTCTCTCAAGATGTCTCTGGCAGCAGTCTTTTCCTCTGAATGCTGACTGCTTGCGAGCCTGCATCCTTTTATATCCATGGAGGCTGACGCAATTCATCCTCTCCGATGCGCACGTGAACGCTACGCATCCGCTACGACACCGCTAGCCATCCGCTACACATCCTATAGGCGTCTGTGATGCATCCGCGTCACATCGCTACGCATCCACTCCTTCCGCTACACGTCTGCTTCGCTATTCTCCCCCGGAGCCCTGTGGATGTGTCATCTGCTTCCATCTGCTTTCTCCGCTAGGCTTCCTACGAACATCTGCTTTACATCCTCTGCTACATCCTCCCCACGTCCGTTCCTTTCCGTTGTTTTCCATTCTGTTTATGCAAATTTGGGGCACTTTGAGAGGGATAACAACTGGATGGAGCCACCCCCAAAATTTTGCTCGTCCGCTGTGTCCTTTTTGCATATGTTTTGCATCCGTCGGCCAATGTGTCCTAGCCTTTACATCCTCAGGGGTATAAAACTCATCATATTTCATTGTGGAATTCCATTTTAAGTCTGAGAGAAAACTGCGCTTAACAGAAATACACCTGAATATACTCCTGTGAAATCCCTCATGTTAAGGAAATATAGTATAAGTACCCAAGCAGAGAGGCAGGGAAACATAACACAGAAAAACCATTTACTGATCATGTTTTTGTTAAATATTTTTTCATCAGAGGTGCCTTGAATGATCTAGCAATTCACAAAATGTCCATTGCAATCATTTTCTGCTTTACAGTTTTGTGTACCATCAGAACTGCTTTTCCATCATTGTCCTGGCCAGAAAAGCACAAGGCCACACTTGAGAAATTGTCATAGATCAAAACAGTGAGGTGCTACATCAGTGGTGTTCAGACTTACTTTCATAATGCTGGACTTTTGCAAATATCACTTCCTTGTATGGCCTGTATGGAGATGAATGTAGTTTGTAATTATTCTTTTTTTGTTAAAGATCTTTGCTAGATACTTCAACAGTGCAAGTCTATGTATTTGTGCAAAATGTTTCTCCAGCTCTTATTGAAAAGAGCTGAAAAGCTAAGTGTACACAACCATTTTTAGAATCACTTTGTGTGATGGATGAATTGGATTCTTGCATTTATATGGACAGTATTTGAAGATCTCTTAATCATGGCATATAGTCACAGAAATCTATAGTTCATATCTGGATCGCTGCATGATATTTTTACCTCCCCTGATAAATATACTTGCATATGGTCCCATTCTCAACGTTTGACAATCCCTTTTGACAATCCTGTGAAGGAGATTAGTTTAAGAAAGGGTGACTAAGATTCATCGGTCATCCTTAGGACTTGGTAGGTTTCTCCTTGGTCCTAATCCAGCATTCTAAGCTAGGGTTTCTCCAGCTTGGCACTTTTTGGACATGTGGATTTTAACTTCTAGAATTCCCCAGTCAACATTCTGGGAATTGGTCCATGCATCTTAAAGCTGTCTAACTTGAGAAACCTCTAAACAGGGCATCATCCTGGCCAAGCCCAGCAGCCAAAGCTCAAAGCCACCGAGAGCTCCCTTTTCCTGCCCTCTGCCATTCCCTCCACCCCAAAAGAATATCTGAGCAAGATTTAAAAGAAAAACATTCATAAATGAAAAGTTGGGCAGGGTGCCATTACTTTTGTTCCATACTGCCAAAAAAACACCCCAACCATCTTCCCCCCCCCCCACAAGGTTGCATTTTTTCCTCTTTNCCATCTTCCCCCCCCCCCACAAGGTTGCATTTTTTCCTCTTTTTGTGTTATATCTTTAACTTACGTTTCTGAGACTATCTGATGACAATCTTAATAGGCCACCTACTTATTTATTTATATGTAAAATAAATGAACCAGTCCAAAACTGAACAAAGCCAATAAAATAACTCTGTTTTTTTCTTAGTGTTTGTCCCACATAATTGCAGGAACTTAATTTTTTACCTTACTGCCATCCAGCTCTTACAGTGAAGCTACCAGGGACAGATGCAGTCATTGGTCTAAAGTCATCCAAGTATCTTCTAGGCCTAAAGAACGAACCAAACTTAGTTCTTCCCAACTCCTAGTCCAGCAATTTAACACTATGCCTCTTTAATTTATAAAGCTACTCCATTCTGTGTAATTTCTTCTTTATTCAGGCATCTCTGGCTTTGGTATATACATTTTGTCAATATATTATTGTTTAGATTGCAATCTTCTGATTTCTATCAAAGCTAGCAGTGTCGGTAGTGAACCAATCTTCCTGTTTTATAAACGTTCTCCTTATTTATGCATATTTATGTCACAGTCGTGTAAATTATCATGCATCTGATTTTCTTCCAGGATGCTGTTTTTCTTCCATAGGCTTTTATATACCCAGATTTATTTGGCAAGCATGTGTGTCTCTGCACATACATGTACTCCAAAGAGGAGTGCATCAGCATGCATCAAATTGTTAGTTAAACTGAAACTGCCATCGTGGAGTTGTCTTGTTATGAATCCAGTTAGTCAGAATAAATTTCTTCTTAACAATACAAATGGGTCCTAGACAACTAAGCAGATGTGTTGCAGCTAATCAGACAGAGAGGTAACAGAAATCTCTGTTGGTATTTCATATCCCTTCGAGGAGATTTTAATTAAGGAGTGCTTTTGTTGGGTTTCCTTTTGTTTTATCTGTTGCCAGTACTTTGTCTTCTGCCACTATGGGCAGCTCTTCCAATGAACCATCCATTGCTTAGGATAGTCTGGAGGAGAAGAGAAAGGAGGTGGACAAATATTATGTTTATATATGTGTAGCACTAACCCTGGTAAGGGTCCCTGGAGTCCAGGTTCTCTTGGCCCTCTTTGTATAGCTGACAGTCCACACTGGTCCCTCTCTGATGCACCTCCACTTGCCAGGTCACATGATGGGGGGGTGGTCAGCCTCCTCTCGGCATGTAGGCCATATGGTGAGGTGACGGTTGGTCTTTTCTTCAACAAGCGGGTCATATGATGGGGTGGCATTCAGGTGGTTGGTTGGAGCCTCTTCCTCTTTCTATCTCTCCACTCTCTCTTGAACTGCCTGCTGGGCTCTCCTTCTACAGCCTCTCTGCTCCTTCAATGTTTCCTCTACTTTCACTCAAACTCTTCTCTTCCTCAAGCCTACCCTACGGAAGCCTATCCTATCCTATCCCCTTATCTCCCTCAGGCTTGTCCCAAGGAAGCCTCTCTTGAAATTTGGCACAAATGTTCCTCTTGGCTTCTAGGTGCTCACGAAGAAAGGATTTTTCGAAATGACCCTGAGAGCATTAGTATTTCGTATATGATGCTAAGGAGTTCTACTCCTCCCCCACCTGAAAAGAAATCTGTTCCAAATGCAAAACACAAGCAGAGGAGAGGAGTTTCAGTTTCAGTTTTAGTTTTATAGCAGAAACCAAGTTTAGTACAGAACAGTTGAGCTAAGCCACGCCCAGGCTCCTTGCTGTCTTCTTCTTGGTTACACAGCAAATACTGCTTCAGTTTACAAACAGCCCTCAACTCACTCACACACTGACAGGACTCTGGCCAGATGAGTACTGGTGGATGCTGGTAGGCAGAGGCACATTTTTTTCCTTATTTTCCTCCCCAAAAACTAAGCCCAATCACATAGTTTTGTAGCAAATATGTACGTACGTACATATGTATGTATATATACATGGTATATTTTAAAATATGCAAATGCATTCTCATTTCAAGCAATGTAATATAACTGAAGTAAGATACAGACCTTAAAATAAATTCTAACAATTGATCATCAGTAGATGTCATTGTGAGTAATGATATTGGTGTCTCTTTCCTCCTTTACAGTAATCCTGAATGTCATCAGTGTCTCCAAATGACTTTCTGGATTAAACATAAAAGCTTTAAACCCTGCTTCACAAATTACTGGAATAAGGAGAATGTTCCATTTTATATCATTATTGGCATCATTTTACTTTGACATTTCAACTCTGCAGGCATTTTCATGTTTCATCTGTAGAACGGAGAGGAACAGCGTTTTCTGATTGGCCCAAATTGCCCCAGTTACAAGTCTCCTTTCAAAAATTGGAAATGCAGAATTAATTTGCTCCTAATTTGTTGCTTCATGAATGAGAAGCAAAGAACATCTATTAAAGATATTTTAAAATTGATCATGACAGGAACAAACTTTATTTTAAATTCCCCAAACCAAAAAAATAATCCATTCTTTTCACTCTGGGGAGAAGTCTACTTGACAGAGAATATGCTTGCACTCATTGCTTCCTCCTTTAATTTCAGCTGAAAGGTCAGTGGTATAAATCACCAAATATTAAAGATATCTTTCTGAGGTCTTGTCATATTAGCAGTAAAGAGTTTTAACCAGCTCTTTTGAGGGTAGGGGATTCATATCTACCCCAATATTTATTTAAGCTAATGCTAATTGGGGACCGATATGAGAAATATTTTGCATCAAAATAAATAAAGTCAGATAGGATATCTGAGCTTTATAAATAAGTATGTGCAGTGCCAGATTGTACTGTGAATTGGCCTTAAGACTCATACTGGTATTTTTTCTTCTGGGGCAAACTGGGAAAAAAAAGAGCAAGGAAATTTCACTTCCTGCCTTGCCCATTTTTAAATTGTATGACGATGTAGTCATGAGATTATTTCCCTACTGACCTAATCATTATGCAAACATGCTCTAATATATTTCTTCCTGTCATGTAGCATGATGTTGCCTTTGTCTTGTCCCTCTAACTAAGTGGTTCCCAAAGTGGGCGATACCGCCCCCTGGGGGGCAGTGGGATGCCTTAGGGGGGCGCTAAGAGGCAAGGAGGCTGGAAGGGGGGTGCTAAGAGACAGCAGGGGGGCGTTCTAGGCGCTGGCCCCGCAGGTTCACCCCATTGACTGTTGCACCACTCCAGATCTGGTGCCTCAAATGTGGCAGCTCTGATGCACCATTCCAGTGCAACAGTCAATGGCATCCATCGAATGCGATAGTGGCGGCTTTGTGTTGCCACATTCAAGGCACCAGCTCTGGACCAGTGCAACAGTCAATGCGATGAGCCTGAGGTACTCCCCTGCCGCCTTTGAGCGCCCCTCTGCAACCACCTTGGGGACACTAAGAGGTGGCAGGGGGGAGTTCGAGGCACTGGCACCACAGGCTCACCCATTGATGGAACGGTGCAAGGGGTTCAATGTGGTGGACCTGCAGGGCCAGCACCTAGAATGCGGCAGTGGCGGCATGTTTGAAAAGTAGAGCAAAGCCAGAGGTCAGTAATTTTTGCTACAAAGAATCACAAAAGCTTCTGAGTTGTGCACAAGGGACACATGTCAATACAATTCAGCAACATAAAATAAAGAAATAAAAAGAAATTAAAAAAAGAAATTAAAAAAAACAAATCACCAAGAATCAGCAAAGCATCTCTGATTAGATTTTATTCACTACTAGAATCTAATCAGAGATACTTTGCCGATTCTAGTCCAATGACCTGTTCCAGGAGGGTTAGAAGGGTGTGTGTGTGTGTGCATAGCTGTCAAAACTCCAAATACAGATTAAGTAGCTCTGGGGAGGCCAGTCATAAATTAGAACACTTGCTAAACAACCAGCTATTAACTAAGGACCACCTGTATTTGGTTTGCCAGTCACCTGGCCACGCCCACCCAGTCACATGACCACGAAACCACACCTACCTGGTCATGTGACCATCCAAGCCATGTCCACCCAATCACATGACCAGCAAGCCATGCCCTCAAATTAGGCCACGTCAACAGAAATTTGAATCCCACCCCTGGGTGTGGGACATCGAGGATGAGTTTGTAGCACCAAGGGAGTGGTCGACTGAAAAAGTTTGGGAACTACTACTCCAACTGCACAGTGTAAAGTAATGTCTATCCCCCTACACTAACATCACACCTGGGCGGGTGTCATCAGCCCAGAGGTCATGGTGTTCAGGACAAGGAGTGCATGGCCTCCTCCCATTCTGTTCCCCCTGAAGCAGGGGTGGGATTCTACCAGTTCGGACCGGTTCAGGAGAACTGGATGTTAAAAGTTACATCTCATTTGCCAAACTGGTATTTCAACCAACTGGCTGGCCCCGCCTGCCCTGCCCGTCCCCTCCCAGGTGTCTACATGCGGCCCATTTTCGATGGAGGTAAGTGCAGAGACCGCGCAGAGGCTCTGGGAGGGGGAAAAACAGGCCTTCTGGAAGTCTGGAAACGGGCTTGTTTCCAGCTTTCGGAGGGCCTCCAGATCCCAGGGGAGGCTGTTTTTGCCCTGCCAGAGGTCCAAGGGAGGTGTCTGGACCCTTGGGAGGCCCTCCCAGAAAAACCAGAAGTCACAAAACAGGCCCATTTCTAGCTTTTGGTGGGCCTCCAGAGCCTGGGGGAGGCTATTTTCACCCTCCCAGAGGCCTGGGAGGGGAAGCCTCTGGACCCTTGGGAGGGAAAAAATGGCTTCCTCCAGGTTCTGGAGGCCCATTGGAAACCAGAAATAGGATGTTCCAGTAGACCATGCCCACTATGGCCATGCCCACACCCTAACCCTAACCCTAAGACTGTATTCTTCTTATCCTTATTATTCTTCTTATCCTTCCTAGTACCTATCTCTTCTCATTTATAACTCTAACCGTGTTGCTTGTGCCTTTACAATTTATGTTGTTTTATTTGTTTCCTAGTATGATTTGACTGCTTATTAGTAACCTATGACTATCACTAAGTGTTGTATCTTATGATTCTTGATGAATGTATTTCTTCCTTTATGTACACTGAGAGCATATGCACCAAAGACAAATTCCTTTGTGTGTCCAATCACACTTGGCCAATAAAGAATTCTATTCTATTCTATTCTATTCTATTCTATTCTATTCTCATCAGCCCCTACCTCGGGCAGCACAAAGAGATTGTAAAGGGGGTGGCAGTGGGTTGGAAGGACAAGGACTGGCCACATGAGGGGGATTCCTTCATCTTCCTCAGACAGCTGCTCACCTACCGTTGGCTTCCTTGAGGCATGATCAAGGCTGCTGTGGGAAATAACTATGCATAGCTGCAGACTTGCATCAGGCTGGTAGAGCTACATTCTCCTGCTTTAATACCCACTTTGTTTGTTTGTCCAATTTTTTTTAATGTACTCTCTTTATTTTCGCTTTCAACTTCCAATGCTTAATCTTTATCAAGAAAAAGGACAGGGTGTCACACAAGCATTAGCACCTGGTCCTACTCCTGGACCGATGTCTTGATTGTAAAATATTAACAAAGGCATTTTTAAAGCCACACTGAAATGGTTATTAGAACAGTTCAAAAGATTGGTTATAGACTTGTTTGTTGGAAATAATTGGTGCCAGCTTCCATAAACTGTTTAATTTTTGCTTCTTAATATTATACCTGATTGCTTTTACTTATGATCATCCTTCCAAATCTGAAGGCTTCGGGCTCTTTTTTTCCCCTCAGGCCCCATGAACTGCCTCTTGTGAATAGTTACTCAGAAGCAATCATGTTTTGTTTTGTTTTATTTTTTATTTCTTTATCCTCATGAAGCATTAAAGGAGGAATTCCCCCCCCCCACAGCAATCATTAAGGAGCATTGGGGAGTTTCTGCTGCAGAGAATATAAAACAAATGGCTTAAAACTTTCATTTTTTGACAGGAAGTGTAATCTCAGTCAAAGTACCTAGTTGTGAGGGTGCTGTCTGAGTGGCGTGTACTTTGCAGATCTTTCAAAACACTGTTTTTCTCTCGCTTTCTGACTCTGTAGACCTTGACATGTCAAGCTGACTGCAGGCTGTGAATTTTCAAAGGGCTCTCAAGTACAAAGACCACCCTGACTGCCTGACTAAATCTGCTGTTATTATTAGAAGGAACTTTCCAAGCATTTGAACTATAGAGGCTTTAAAGTAATTAAGGAAGGCTTGTTCAGAAGCCACTTAGGAGCAACCATTTTTGCCTAAGAGCTTTTTTGGTCACTGACAAGAAAAAGAGGGAGGGGGAAATAGCCTTTGAAAGGATGGTAACAGATGCCATTCTTCTGACTTTCTGATTTATTCGTTTTCAGTCAGCAATTTGGCCTTTTTTGGCTTTCTTCAATAGCTTTTCAAAGCCCTGAGCTATTCTTCAGAGTGACTGCAGCAGCCTCCATTTTAAGAGCCACTTGCCTTTAAACTTCGCAACAACCATCCCTGGGAAGGGGAGGCCTGAAGACCTGGTGGAGGCCTGCAGGTAGATAAGTGTTTGCTGCCTCCAGATGTGGGAAAGAATGCAAAAGATGCCGTATGGATCGTGGATCGGAAAGGATGTGAAGGGTGTGGGTGAGCTGGGGAGGGTATATGTGAGAAGCTGCATGGGTTGGGGATGGTGTCCAAGAGTAGGTTGGAGAGAGTGTGCAAGGGTGGCTCAAAAAGGGTGTGAAACAGGGCTGGGCTGCTGAGGGTTCACAGGGGTTCTAGAGAGCCCCTAACTGAGATTCTGTACAGTTCAGAGAACCTCCAAATCCCGCTCCTGGCTGGCCTCTCTCCTCCCAGGAGTCCCCACATGGCCTGTTTTGGATGTAGGTAAGTGTAGGGCGCATTGGGAGGGTGAAAAAGGGCCTCCTGGAGGTCTGGGAAGGCTGGAAATGGACCCATTTCCGGCTTGCAGAGAGCCCCAGAGCCTGAGGAGGGTAAAAACACCCCCCCCCCGGTGGTTTAAGAGGCCAACTAGGCCACACCCACCCTGGCCGCACTCACCCAGCAACCAGGCAGAGAACTGTTTGCTAAAATTTTTGAAGCCCATCCCTGGTGTGAAGTGTGCACAAGAGGTGCTCTGCAAGTCAGGGAAGTTGTGAGGAGAGTCACAAAAGGTGTCATGTGGGTCAGGGAGGGTGTGTGTGAGTCAGGGCCGCAAGAGGTGCTGCATGGGTTAGGGAAGGTATGTGGGGGTGTAATGCAAGTCAAGGAGATTGTGTAAAGATGTACAAGTGGTTGGTAGAGAAGAGTCCCTAAATGAAGGAGGTTATTTATTATTTATTTGTTAATTTTATTGGCCGCCTAAATTGCCGTGGCTACTCTAGGCAGCTTACAATCCTAAAAAGGAAGAACAATGAAAAGAGTGTAAATGGAAGTAAAATAATAGAACAATGAAATAAACAGTCGTACGTGTGAAAAAGGGTCATAAGTCACTTTTTTCAGTGCCATTGTAACTTTGAATGGTCACTCCACACAAGCAAAGTACCAACAAAGGAAGGAAAAAAAACTCCAGAGAAGTTCTTAAGACAGGAAGTCTAGTCCTGCCAAGAATGTAATAAGTCCTGCCAAGAATGTAATAAGGGTTAACGAGAGGCAGTTTCTGTAAGCAACACCAGAATGTTTCCTTCCTGCCTTCCTTACAGGATTAGGCCAGTAATTTTTTCAAACAACTGGTTCTCCAAACTGCTTAGAATGTTAACAACCGGTTCTTGCGAATAAGTGCGAACTGGTAGAATCCCAACCCCGGGGCACTTATATAAGGTGGATGCTCTTGCCTCTAAAATGCCAGGAAACCCCAGAGGCAGGCAATTGAGAGTTACAGGAATACTCAGTTATAAGGAAAAGAAAGACAGAAAGAGACATTCTTAGACTAAATTGGACAGTGAATTGTAAAAGCTTTTAGTGGCAAGCAGGCAATCTTTGCAGCAGTGATTTTTGCTGATGATCTCAGATGCCCTTGGATTCCAAATCATCCCTTCTTGGAATATGAGTTAGTGTTCTTCGCTTTCCTTTTGATCTCTTGCTGATCTTTGGACTGTTGATTAACTTCTTTCTCCATTTCTCTTTTGATCTATAGTGGAATAAAACAAACTCCACAAGAGTGGAACAGGAAAAGGCTCTGGCTCTCCTATATATGTGCGGTGGCCTTGATCCAAATCAAAAGTGCAAAATTGTCATCTTAGTAAAACCATGACTTTAATGAACAAGATGGGAGTGCCTGTTAAATCTGAATGTGGGTCATTTGTATCAATTTGTCTCTTTTACACAATTACATAGCTGACATGAATGGTATGATTTGTGGTAAAGCCTCAAATAAATTGACAATGCCATCTAATTAATTAATTAATTAATTAATCATATTCATATGTATATGCATGTGTATATAATTAGTAAGCCATATTAAGCAGTCATTATTAAAATACAAACCACCAGATACAGGTGAGAATAAATCAAGCACAATGATGGAGCCATCTTAAAACATCACCACATTTTGATAATTAGGCAGGAACAAAGTCAGATTGAAAAAAAAATGTCTATTGTGTTTGAAATCCATTAAACCAAGTTCTATTAAACTGAGTAACTAAAAGCAGAAAATGCTAGGTTAATTTTAATCTAAAGCAGCTACCCAACCCATGGCCTGCAGACCACATGTAGCCTTGGAAGTTAGTAAAACGACTCCACAAGATTGTAAACTTTTGATATTATTATGTGATTTTTAGCGATAGTTACTATCCTGCGGCCCAAGATAATTCCCCTTTACTCAGTGCGGCCCAGGCAAGCTAAAAGATTGGACACCCATGTTCTAATGTAAGGCATTTATGTGAAGGCATTAGAAGCATATGAGCTCTTCCATAGACAAGGAGAGCAACGAAGAGTGTGTATACTGTGCTAGTTATTTTTTTCTAAAAAAAAAATGGAGTAAACCCACAATGAGTCTTGCAAAGGCTGTAAAAAACAATGGAGTAAACCCATAATGAGTCTTGCAAAGGAGGGATTTTTGTGTTCCTCCTTCAAAGATATATTCTATATATAGTACAGTACAGATTTCCTGGCAGTTGCTGCACCAAGACTGGTGAGAAATTTTCTAGGACTTACCTTGGAGTCTGGGAAGCTCCTCATGATTCATTGTAAGAGTGTCATGACTCAAAGAACCTCCAGAGTTAGAAGATGTTTCCAGCCATTTTATTAATCATTTTGAATTTATCACCAAACCAGACAAATGTTTGAAATGTTTAGTCAGGGTTTTGTGATGCTAACAATGGCATTTAGTAAATGCCATTAGCGACAGAAAGAACAGTGTTGCAAATAAGAAGTAATTTGAAAATATATTGCTGATTCTGAAATACTGCTTTGGCAGTTTTAAATTTTTCCTCCATGTGAAGAGAAAGGCAAACAAAAAAGCCATCAGGGACCAATAGGCTAAAAATGTTAAAATCCATATATTGAATCTGTGAGCAATGAATTGATCAACAATAACATCAGTAACATTGGCTATATTGATACTACTGCTACTTATTTATGTACCTGTTTGTGTGTATATGTTTCTGTGTCTGTATGTATTATACACATACAAATTATACATTTTGTGCTTATATATTCTGTGCTTAGCTAAGGCTGTCTTGTTTTCTTTGCTATGTCAGCCACTGTCAATGTCAGCCACTGTCAATCATTTATACACCGCGATATGGATTTCAGCTATCTGTTTAAATGCACATTCAAAGTATCTGTGTTATATACAGATATTAACAAGCTAAATAAAAGTGATTGTTTTAAAAGCCTAAAACAAAGATCTCAATCCAACAGAATTAGATTTAAAATAACTGTAGGTGTCAATAGCCAATTTCTAACTTCATTTGGGAGTGAGTTGGAAATTAATTTGTGTTTCAATTTTGAGGGCCTCTTTCTCGACTGCTGTAACTTATGCAGCACCTTTTGGATGTCCATGCAGTTCTGAAATGTCCGGCTGGAGAAGGAAAATTTTCCATTTCTAAGTACACCATTTCTATGCTAATTCTAAAATGATGGGATTGGCAAAAGGAGAATTTCCAGATAAGCTTAAATTCTTCCTTGATTACTTGAGAAAATATTTTCCATTTTAGTTCTCATTGTCAGTGAAAGAAAAGAGTAATATGATCTGGTTTCTTATGATATTAAGTCAAGGTTTCTAAGTTAATTATCTGGCATATAAGTTACTCATGAGTTACTGACCTGAAATCAGGGTGGTGGGGGAGGCAAACTATGTGCAAAGCAGGATCATCAGATCAGATTAAACATGCTTAGACTGTTTAATCTAAAAAAAAAAAAAAACTGGAAGTTTTCTGCAATCCAAATGCCATATCATTGAGTGGGTGAGAACCAATAAACTCAGCAGGGAAGTGTGAGATCTTTTCAAAAATAGAAAAGTGTCTAATCTTAGATATTGGAATTTTGGGACTTTCCACTGCCTGCCTTGCTTGTCTCACTGGATGCATTGTTATTCAAAGTGCATGCCAAAAATAATCACTGCTGACTGTGGGAGATTGGAGAAAAGTTCCTGGGCAGAGTTGCTTGTCATATGAAATAAGCCACACTGTAATGATTGATTTATTTGCTGTTCTTGCAATCAGTGAGTGCTGTTGACAGTTGGTAAAAGACAGAGCCCGAAAGATTTGTGTGAAACAGTTGTCACAATAAGGCCCTGTTACATGTGTCCAATCTGTAGACAACATTTTGGACCACAATGAATACAGCAATTTATCAGCGCACATGGAGCTTAACAAATAAATTATATGTGAAGTCAGCTTCCTATCTAGGATATGATAGAGGGGTAAATACCAAAGAGCTGTGCAAACAGAGACAAAGATTTAAAAAACTTTCCTGCTTCAGGTATAAGTGAGAGGTTTTATCATAAGAATATACAACCTGTGATTTTGTGGTCCTCAGAGATCTTTCAGCAGTTGCTTCGATTTTAATGTTTAAATGACAGAAGGGAAATACTATTGGTTATAAAGTCAAATCATAAAAATATCTTCATGTCATTTGTTGAAGTATTCCCCATTAGGAGAATGAGTGCGCTCAGGGAAACGTAACCTAACATCATTTATTATACAACTACATTAAACAAAATTTACTTTGGCCCTGCTTCGGTCCATAACCAAAGTTGTGGGTTTGGTCCAGTGGGGGATTCAAAAAAATTTATTTCCGATTCTGTGGGTGTGGCTTGGTGGGTGTGGCTTGGTGGGCATGGCAGGGGAAGGATACTGCAAAATCCCATTCCCTCCCCACCCCACTAACCTGCTTTCCAGCTCTGTTCTCCTGGGCAGGGCAACAAAAGAAGACCCAGCCGATCAGCTGGGACTCAGGAGGCAGAGAATAGATGGGGATGGGGCCAGTCAGAGGTGGTATTTGCCGGTTCTCCAAACAACTCAAAATTTCCGCTACTGGTTGTCCAGAACTGATCAGAACATGCTGAATACCACCTCTGGCTTGGTCACACAATATATTCAAAGAGTAATACTTAAGGAAGGCATTAGTAATGTATTCTGAACCACTGCATCATGTATGGAAATAGCTAACTAGCAATCTCTAACATCACCAAAAGCCTTTCCTATATATTTGCACATAAATATTTTAAACAGCCAAAGGACCTCACACCTGCTTGTCTTAGTCCCTGCTAAATATTGAATAATTTGTACAGTATTCAATTTATTGCCATACCTGTCTTAATTTGATTATACATTCAGCAACCTATTTGTAATTCCATACTTTGTGCAAAATAAGCCATAATTCAAGCCCATTCACATGACTGTAAACTGGCGTTCTTCAAACCAGTAGTGGGATTCAAATTTATTTCTACCGGTTCTGTGGGCATGACAGGGGGAGGATACTGTAAAATCTCCAGTCAGAGGTGGGATTTGCCGGTTCTCCGAACTACTCAGATTTTCCGCTACCAGTTCTCCAGAACTGGTCAGAACCTGCTGAATACCACCTCTGGTTCAACCTTAGCACCTTTATGTTGTGTGGACTTCAGCTCCAAGAATTCCCCAGCCCCATGACTGACTGGAGAATGCTGTGAGTTAAAGTCCATACATCTTGAAGATTGAGAAGTACTGCACTAAACCAATAAGCCTATCTCTGCAATGATCTCCTGAAGAGCAAAATCTGATCTGTAGTTCACTGTCCCCTCTCATACCCTTTCAATCAGAATTCTGCCAAAGATTTTCCCAGGCAAGCTTAACAAACTAATCACTTTGTACTTTCTGCAGTCCTGTTATCTTTCCCTTGGTGTAGAAAATAATAACAGAGCTATTCTGGTTGCGAGACATAGATGTAATTTTCACAACATCTGAAACATGTCTCTCAGCCAATCTGTGAGCAAACCACATTTAATAATTTCACCAGTGACATTACATGATTACCAGAAGTGGCATTCAGCAGGTTCTGACCAGTTCTAGAGAACCGGTAGTAGAAATTTTGAGTAGTTTGGAGAAGCAGAAAATACCACCTTAGACTGGCCCCGCCCCCATCCATTCTCTGCCTCCTGAGTCCCAGCTGATTGGCTGGGTCTTCTTTTGTTGCCCTCCACAGGAGAATGGAGCTGAAAAGCAGGTTAGTGGGGTAGGGAGGGAATGGGATTTTGCAGTATCCTTCCTTTCCATGCCCATCAAGCCATATCACACCCACCAAGTCATGCCCACAGAACTGGTAGTAAAAAAAATTGAATCCCACCACTGACTATTACACTTTTTACACTTCCAAACAAACAGCTACTCTAAATTTGTATTTCCTCCTCACGCAGACATAGTTTATCCAGCACCAATTTTTACATTGGCAATGTTATTTTAAAACCTGATATATCAAATATTTTCTGGCAAGGAATTTATTTGGAGTCTGTAAGCTTTGTTTAAATGTTTTTTTTTCATACAAGAATAGAAGCATTGTGAATATATTTGTAAGTTGTATTTAAGATGTGAATCTGAGACAAAAGTAAGCATTGGAAAATAACAATTGCAGCAGTAATGTTCTGCCAAGAAAGGTAGCTTCACGTCTAAGCTTCCTTTCCCCTTTACACATCATAATGTCACAACACTGATGCAGTGAATATATGGAAATATAGTCTCTGCTTTAACCTTAGCATCATTATATTATGTGGAAATGCACTGGGATGAACATTATGTATGACAACCATTTTCAAGGGCAGCTCCATGATTTTGTATGTCTTTGCTACTTCCATCTCTAGTTTGCAAAAAAGTGCTTGCTCAAGATCCACAAACTTTTGTGAGAGTGCCACATTTGCAGAATCTCCAATTGCCATGCCTTCTTTTTCCTATTCCAACATTTAATGAATGCTCAATCTGGAATTTCATTTTTAATTGATAACAATTAATTATACTGAAATAGATTGATTTCTTGCCTGAAATGAGAAAGGTAAAACTGAGGTGTCTATAGGAACATTGGGAGGTACAGTGACTCAGTGGTTAAAAGCTGACAAGCCAGGTTCAAGACCCGAGCGCCATGTAATGGGATGAGTTCCCGTTACTTACTCCAGCTCCTGCCAACCTAGCAGGAACAGAAGCAAAGCATGCAAATGTGAGTAGAAAAATAGGCACCACTTTGAGAGGAAAGTAACAGCATTCCATGCGCCTCGACAACAGTGTTCAGTACAATCATGCTGGCCATATGACTACGGAATATCTTTGGACAATGCTGGGTGCCTCAGCTAAGAAATGGAAATGAGCACCCTCTACAGTCAAGACACAACCAGACAGGGGAAAGCTTTATCTCTTTACATTTACTTTTATGTAGGAAGATATATCATATGCTTTTATAGGAATTACAGTAATACAGTAGATCATAGCTCTGTTTTTGTTGCTTTATTTAACACATTACTATTCTAAACCAAACTGAAAACAAAGAAATGTATTAATTTGTTTATATGTTTTAACATATTTTTTTAGATAAGACACAGTATCATTTTTTTAAAAAAAGCCGATAGACCTGCAAAAGGATCTTCTGTAGCATTTACTCCTTCCCTGTCTACTGCTCTCCATAAACATCTGAATTAACATACAGTTAATTAGACAGATAATTAACCATATATCTAGGGTGTATTCCCCCCCCCATTACTTCATTTGCTGAGATGGCAGTTTCCATTCAGTACTTGGATGTTATAAAGTGCAAAGATTAACACCTTACAATTGTAAAAGTTTAATGCAAATGAGAAGAAAGACAAGCTGTTGACATTTTTAAATGCAAAAAACATCTCATGAATAATTTCAGCAATACCATACTGCATTAGACCTCTTATTACCATTTTCTTTTTTGCAATTTGCACACATGCCAATGATTTTTTTAAAAAATTCCATTATTATTCTTCCATATGGCAAATTACTGTCAGTGAAAATCTTATACTTTAAAGATTATAACATTTTTTGATGGATTTACTGGTGACAGAATGAATTATTTATAAGGGAAGGAGAATATTGTTTCTTGAGACATTACAAGCATTTTATTTAACAATTGTACCAGCTGGAAACAAATTATTGCCTTTATTTTAAATAACAATTCGGAACCCAGTGCTTTAATTTCAGCTGGAAGTCATCATTTTGACAGAGTTGTTTCAAATTTGGCAGGGAGAGAAAAAGTCTGGAAAAGGCAACACCCCCACATAGTTTCTTTTTAAATCTTTTCCCATTTCTGCACCCATTCAGAATAAGGAAAATGGATGGAAGAAATTATTTCAGCAAGAGCCAAAGAAAGAACAAAAGAATGGCAAGGTGGAAAAACCAAGGTTTTCTTCATGTATTGTGCTGCATGTAGGAATGGATAGGAAGCCCACTTTATCCCACCCACATTCAATGGGTGTACATCCCTGTACAGGCAGTCTTTGATTTCCAACTACAAATGAACCCAACATTGTTAAGTGTTATTAAGTGATAAGTGATTGTTATCACTTATTAAGTGATAATATACTTATTAAGTGATTTTTGCCCCAATTTACAACCTTTCTTGCCATAGTTATTAAGTGAGTCATTGCAGCTGTTAAGTTACAGACACAGTGGCTAAGTGAATCTGGCTTTCCCATTGACTTGTCAGAAAGTTGCAAAAGGTGGTCATATGTCCCCAGGACACTGCAACCATCATAAATACACATCAGTTGCCAAGCCTCTGAATTCTGACCATGAGGATGTTGCAACAATCAGTCAACCGATGTAAAGCCTTCCATTCTTCCAAGATGAGTAAAACGAGGACCCAGATTGTTGGGGGCAATATTCTGACTCTACAAATCTCTTAGAGAAGGCTGTAAAGCAGTATGTGAAGCAGTATGTAAGTCTAAAGTGTTGCTGTTCTTGCTACTATAGAAAGTTAGCACCCACCCCTCTCCTAGAAGAATGAAATATTCTAGGAAGTATTAAAAAGGCAGAATATTATATTTCCCTGGATGAAGAAAAGGAGAAACATGTTTTAAAGACAAAGCAACTTTCTGCAGCTCCCTGCTCCCCCCACCCACCCCTTCAGCTCCAGGGTGATGGGATTAAGACATGGCCCTCAGGAAATGATAGGATGACCCATCTCACCACATGGCACCAGGGAAGATTGCATTAGCCAGCACTCAGGTGAAGCCATGTGGTCCAGACAAAGCCTACAAAGTTCGCTAAGACCCCCACACTTGGGAGTCTGACAACCAAGGGGATACATTTCTTACACAGGAACAGGAAATACTAAGATGGGACCCAACAGAGGGTATGAAACCAGGGGATTCTCAGCAGCCCTTTCCTTTTCATCCAGGAGCCCCAAGGCATGCTGTCCTGTCCACCATTAAACCATCTTTCTAAACAGCCTCCATGTTTCCAGTGTCTTTTTCCCCACTTGGAACTGAACCCAGAAGGATATTTCTTCCAACACTATCATGGGACAAACAAGCATAAATCTTTTTCAGTGACTTAACTTCAAACAGGCACTAAACGTATGGTTGTACATGAGAAGCAGGGTTTGCTGTTTGTGCTTCATTAATATCTGAATGCTTATTGTGTCCTCGTGCTCTTTTACATCATATAGGGCTGGAAAAGAGCACCTGTAGTATCCCCAGCATTTGATAAAAAAAATTAAGAAGGTGCTTACAGCTTTGCCTGTTTTCAAGGTGCTACAGATTACATATCAGGTATGGTGGTTTTACATCTTCCCCCTTTTTATTAACATTGTACTAAAGACAAAATATGCTAAAACGTTAGTAACTTCTATTACAAGTTATTACTGCCTGACATAAACTGAATTATTCCCTTTACCACATTCTGCTAAATGAAGCAGATAACTTCGGATGGCCTTAATTTAGGAAAATTAAATTATTTCTATCATGTCATTATTACACATTGGAAGATGGAAGCAGTAAACTCTTTTGATTACTTTTTGATGATCTATAATGAAAAGTCAGCCATTTCAAAATATGGCTAATGATTAATCAAAGCCAGGATTAATTTGTAAGAAACAGAGAGAAGGCCATTCCCTATTCCTTTCTTTGGATCACATGCTGCCAACCAAATATTTCTGGAAAATCTGGTTTCATTCATTATTGTAAATTATTACAAAAAGAACAAAGAAATTAATTATATTTCTGGAATTTTCTAGAATTCTAATATCTAGAGGCAAAAAGGTAACTAAACTGTAGCAAAAGTGCTTCATGAATCCCCAAATTCTTTGGACTGCCTCTGACCAGAATCGCTAAAACAGCAAACACAGATTCTCACTATTTTGACATGAAAACCCATGAAAACTATGCCACAAGCCTTGATATAACAATTTAAATGTACAGATGAGCAGGGTACCCGTGCTTCACTATGAAACTTTGTGATTGGGCAAGTTTCTGGGGAGGAAAATAAGGGGGGAAAATGTGCCTCTGCCTACCAGCATCCATCAGTATTCATCTGGCTAGAGTCATGTCAGTGTGTGAGAGAGCTGAGGGCTGTTTGGAAAGTAAAACAGTATTTTCTGTATGAACAAGAAGGAGACAGCAAGGAGCCTGGGCATGGCTTATCTCAACTGTTCTGCAGTAAAGCTATTTGCTGCTGTGAAAGTAAAACTGAAACTCCTCTCCTCTGCTTATGTTTTGCATTTGGAACATTTTTTTTCCAAGTGGGGAGGGGGAATAAAGTCCTTAGCATCAGAGCATACTAATAATAATATAGGAAATTCTAATGCTCTGATGGTCATTTCAAAAAATCCTTTCTTAGTGAGCATCTAGAAGCTAAGAGGAACATACGTGCCAAATTTCAAGTTTGTAGGCTTTATGATTCTGGAGATTTTGTGATGATGCATGAGTGCTTCTCTCCCTCTCTCTCTCTCTCTCTCT
>BHFT01039111.1:0-21860 GCA_004320025.1 Laticauda laticaudata
TCAATAGTCTATTGTTTCTTAATGTTATCCTTTACCCACATCAAATTTGTTGCTTGGTAATACAACTCCCAGTTAGGCAAGACAAACCCTCCTCTTATTCTTGCATCTTGTAACAATTTTAGTTTTATTCTTGCTTTCTTGCCCTGCCAAATATATTTCAACACAATTCTATTAAAATCTTCAAAAAAACTCCTTCCCTAATGAATTTTCTTTTAAGTATTCTTGAAAATACTTAGGGATTAGAGCATAAAAGCATACTAGCATTGTCTCGACATATCCTAATCCCAACTCTGAAGAAGGAGCCTTACTTTCATGGATGCCCTATGCATCAACTAAGTTCTTTAAAATACAGGATATGTCTCTGTATCAGAGGCAGAAAATGTTGAGATGCTATGAACAACACTGGGATACAGGTTTGTGAACATTGCACCACCTACTTTCTTTCAAAAACTGTGGGAGGTTTTCAGTGGTGGGATTCAAACATTTTTTCCACCAGTTCTGTGGGCGTGGCTTGGTGGTATGGCAGGGAAAGGATACTGTAAAATCTCCAGTCAGAGGTGGTATTTTCCGGTTCTCTGAACTACTCAAAATTTCCACTACCAGTTTTCCAGAACTGGTCAGAACCTGCTGAATACCACCTCTGGGTTTTTTAATTTTGAATGCTGGAGACATTATCTTCTCATTTGTCTCAGCCAATATACTGTTACAGATTTACCATGGTAGAAAATGTTACTTTTGTTTTTATTATTATCACTACACACCTGCATTTGCCAGGAGAGTTTCAGTAGAAGTATGCTTTGAACATAGCATTACATCTTCCTCTTTGGACACAAGAGCATCAAAGTAGGACAAAATTATAGAGTGCATATGGAAGAACACTGTCTAAGAATTAAGTTTACATGAATACAAATGTCAGAAAAAATAACTGTGCTATAAGTTTCCTGTCTTCCAGATCTTCAAACCAGTCCTTCAGTCTATATCCCCCCATGAGGGAGAGATGCTCTAGATCATGGAAGTTAAACTCACAGCATCATGTTGCCGTCACATGACGTTTTGTGATGTTTTTCCCATTCGCGGAGCTGGGTTGGGCATGGCCTGCATGTGACGCATCTGGCCCGCAGGCCACCAGTTTGACACCCCTGCTCAAAATCTTGTTATTAATTCAGATATCCTATCCCTACCTTCTTCAAGGAAAGACAAGTTTTGATCTTTTTGTGGTCAAGGAGTAGAATTCCATAGAAGTGTGTTGTCTGAGGTTGCAAAAGCATAGATGAATTACTTCCTCATAGCCTCTGATTAAAATTTTGAATTTGCAGAGATCTGATGGAAGTCCAAGTAAATGAAGCAGAAGAATGGCTTCTTCTATGAAAAATAAATTGATAAAATGTCTAGGCAAAAGTCTATATTTGTTGTTTGATTTCTGCTTGCTTTGTTGTAATAAAAGTCTTATTTTCTACAAGTTGGGGAACAATGTGTAATTTCAGGCTAACAACTGGCTGACTAGCCTTCTAGTAGTCGTTACTGTGTGATTATCCCAGCAATGGGTTTTCCAGCCAATGGACCAATGAAATTATACTCATGGGACTTTCAAGTCCCTGTTTTTAGACAAAGAGAACAACAATATATTGCTTCTTTAATGAAACCTTTGAAAGTCTTAGGGAGACAAAATTCCTATAGACTTAAAATGCCCTGCTTTTCTCTGATAGAGTCACAGCTGCCTTGTCTCTTGTCACAGAACTAAAAAAGGCAGCTAGGATTAAGTGGAGGGGAACTTTTTGAACAGTTGCAGGAAACAGTATATCATAGCATCCAATTCTTACCAAGAAAGGGAGAAAATGGCAGCCCAGAATTTTAATGTACTGCAAAAGTCCATTCATAGCTCTTGATATCATATGGCCCAAATCCATAAAGAGATATTTCTCCACAAAAGTAACTGAATTCAGCACATTTAACTGCATTTGCTCACATTGTCCATGTATTAATCCTGATTAGCCTACTGAATGTATTGGACTATAACTCCCATTAGCCTTATGACCATGGCCAGTTGACTTTGGGTGGAGGGAGTTACATCTCCACTTGTGGAGGAAGACAAAAATGGGCAAGTACTATTCTCATTTCTATGGTAATTTCTTCTGCTGTCTAATATATATTCAGAATTCAGAGTTAGTCCCTTTGGGAAAGAAGTGTGTTTTAGGCTCATATTTTCAGGGATTAGATACATAGCTATATGCAAATATACAGCTATATGTGAGTGAGTGTGTTTGTGCATGTGTGTACAGAGACACATCACAATGGGAAGAATTAGAAAGCAAATACCCATGCAGCTCCTGCTTATATTTTAGTATTCAAACACAATAGAAAGGTTGAGTGGTTTTTATTATCAAAGAAATTGTGTGTAAAACTGGCACAATCCAGAATCACATCCTGAGCAATGGTTTGTTTTTCCCATTTGATGCATATTTACCTGAACCTACCTTCTTTCCTTCGATACAATCAGAGCCTCCTGAGTATCTTTTGGTTTCAAGAGTTATTCCATTAATCTCATCCTTATAGGGATTCTTTTACAGGCAAAGTATAGTCCTGTGAGTGGACAAAAGGCTGGTGGCTAAAACCTTTTATTTTGAAACAGAATTATGGGGCATCAGCAAGGATTAATATAAAGCAGACTAGAAACTCACAAAAAAAGAAGAAAAAATATCACTCTCACTTCTATCCCAAAATATCACCCATTGAATAACTAATATATAATACATATATCCTGTATAGGATAAAAGCACTTTCTGATGCCATCTACTGTCAAAGGTAATGAACAAAATCACTAAATAGCTGTATCAGCCTCATTGTTTATTTTATTTTAAAATATTATACACGCATCCTGATTTTCTTTGGCCCTTAATTACAAAGAAATATGGAGTTTGAAGTCTAGGAATCACAGCCTAGTTAGTTGCTGCATCCATGTTGATGGGACCATGTGAGAGCAAAGAAGGAGACAGGAAGATTAACTCACAACCCCCAAGGAGAAGCATAGATTGCCCGTGTAATCATAATGGAATCTTGGTAGCATTTACTTCCAGCTAGTCAATCATGGAAAAGTTGCGCAGACTACCGTAATCAGAAAATGACTCAGCACTGATAGAAAAGAGAGAGCATGGGAACACAGAGTGCAGAGTAAGCAGAATTTCTTTGTAAATGAAAAAAAGATACTCTTTACTGTAATTCCTGACCTAATATAATTCCTCTGTCGTGGTACTTCAGTCCTCATCGGTAATCCCCAAACCCCAAAAACTTTAACCTTAGACTGTCTACTATTGACCTCACCCCTTTCCTAAGAGGCCTGTAGGGGGTGTCCTATTGTTTTTTTTATTTTTTTCTTTTAAATATCTCATGTATTCAAAACTATATTTATTTTTATACCTGTATCTTGTAAGCGATTGACAAATCAAACAAATACTAAAAAAAAAAAAAACCTCAATAATTCATTCCAGAAGATGAGCCAAACACTAAAACTGATAGGTACTAAGAAAATCACATGACTTACTATGTGACCTGCTATTTTGGCCAGAAAAAATAACAAGTCACAAGGCAGGCAACAATTTCTTCCGTGCATGTCGACTACTGGGAGAAAGATGAGCACTAGATTTCTGCTTCAAAATGCATCAAATACCAAATTTGGCAAATTTTGAATCAGTCAAGTACCAAGGTATGATTGTACCAGCATCCAACAAATATGGCCTGATCACATATAATTCTCTGCCAGGTTACCGTGATGTTGCCTTCATATAGCCCTCCACCCTCGAATGAAACATCCTGAAATAACTCTTAATTGTATCATATTGCTTTTCCATTTATTTCAACACTGTCCAAGGGCTACCTCAAGGTATATAAAGTCTGCCTGGTTTTGTCACTCATTATCTTTGATAAAAAATATATCACTAGCAAAAGAAAGATCAGCATAGAGGCAGGGAATGTCATGCTGGTATAGTTTTCTGCTGACTCAAGGACAGGTGGATAATATTAAAACTCAGTAGTGGTCCTTAAAAATGTCCTTAAAAGTTGGATTTACACAACCAAACTTCAGTCATTTGTGATTCAGCATTAGGTGAGATCCTGCAATGGTCTTTGCATATTAAAAAATCTAACC
This sequence comes from Laticauda laticaudata, assembly GCA_004320025.1. Classification (NCBI taxonomy): domain Eukaryota; kingdom Metazoa; phylum Chordata; class Lepidosauria; order Squamata; family Elapidae; genus Laticauda; species Laticauda laticaudata. Next base: position 4,142 of record BHFT01039111.1, read on the forward strand.
CCAATACAGTCATAATTTAAATTAGTAGGAGTGAATCCACTGAAAAGTTACTTCACCTACCTACAGGTCTTGAAAAGGGTCTTTTTAAAGGACTTTTAAACCAGCAGAGAATAAACTCCAGGCAAGAACTAATAAGAAGAGAAAATCCTGAAATGTGTGGTGGCCTTTGGCAATAACAATAAAAGCTAACTCTGAATTACCCTGAGACAACCTCAGGGCAATGTAAATTGTCATCAAATTATTTAAATAATTGAATTTCCAGTATGGGCTCCTCAGAAGTCCAGTACTAACAGTTTGAATTAATCATATTTCTGTAGACCCAGCCAATGTAGAACTTGTCAAAAAGAAGAAGAAATAGGGGTGAATAAGGAAATATTCAGAAACACAGAGACCTGAATCAAATAATAGACAACTCGTAAGCAGCTGTTTAAAAAAGAAAGCAATTGGATTAACTGGTTAGTCATCTCAGTAGAAAGAAATGGATCAATTCTCTTGTTATTCAGAAATGTAGTGGGTTGCTTGAACTCAATCAGTGTGTACAAGAACACAGAGAGATGAATTTTTAACATTTTCACGTTTAAACAGAAATTCTCAGTAAAACAACTTGGCAATCTTTTTTTAAAATATATTACAATATATTGCAAGCCAAATGCTCTCCTCAGTAGAGAAAACAGGTGAATGAAGGGGGAAATTCACAAGGTAATTCAGTAAAACTAGTTGGCCACATGAGTTTCCTATATCTATGTACTATTAAAATTCTTGTTGTGATAGCCTTTAACTGAGTGAAGCAGTGCCTCAAACAGCAACAATTTTTGAACCAAGGAACCTCAAATGGGCTAACTTATAGAATGGTGTGGTGGTTAAAGTACCAGGCTACAAACTGGGAGACTGTGAGTTCTAGCTACTTAGGCATGAAGTCAACTGGGTGACTTTGAACCAGTCCCTCCTTCAGCCCTAGTAAGAAGGCTAGGGTTTCCAACACCTTGCTAGGAAAACTACAGGGATTTGTCTAAGCAGCTGCCAGGAGTTAAGAGTGACTCAAAGACAAATCATAATAACAATAACAAATTATTAAATGTTTATTAACCAATTTATTAAACATTAAAACATTTCTTAAGCATTTCCTTTAAAACAAAAGGCATATCCATACATACTATTTCAGTTGTCCCTGATTTTGCTCTTACAGTTGAGGCAGAAAGGTGTTGCCCTCAACAATGGAACATACCAAACCTGAATAAAATGATACTTATGACTTATTTTTAAAAAAGAGAAAGGAAATCTATTTACTCAAAATAAAAAAGATTTTTTAAAATTATTCCTGCCATATTTTGAACTGACAACCTTTTCTAATCTTAGCAAAGATTTTAACCACTATGCTATTTCAGCAAGACGGGTAAAGGGAGGTAAAGAAACTTTAAAGTAAATGTTAAGCATTAGCTCAGTTAAAAGGATAATTCTTCCTTTACAAAATAATCAGTGAACTGCTGGAGTTAGCTTGCAGTCAATTGGAACATAGACTGAACAAAAAACACAACAAAAAAGACAAACTGGAGAAAATGTAAGATTGGAAGTAGAGAAGAAAAACATGTCATTTTAAAGGAGAAGAGGGCATTAATAAGAGTTATTCATGTCATGCATTTCTGACCTCCAGAATACCATTAATTTCTGCTGTGGGGATGAGGCAGCTGAGTAATGCAGATAAAACCAGAAAAGTTTTTTCATCGCTTTTGTTTGTTTGATTATCTTCTAAGCACTTTCCCATAATTACACTTTTTGTGACAAAGCTTCCATTGAAATCAATAGGGAATTAGACAAGAATTGGCTGTGGGAAGCATTTTTCAAGAAACTTATGAAAATGATCAGGACAGAGAACCTATGGCTCCCCAGATGTTCTGAAATACACCTTTCTGCAGGCCATAATAGAAAAGACAATGAAGGATGTTGGAACCTAATACTGAATGACCCTTTAAAATCATTAAACCACTGTTTTGAAGCAAAAAGGGAGATAATAGGATGAGGCATATCAATGCCTTAGTTGAGAATAATTAGTTGAGAATTATGTCATTTATTTTATAACTTATACTCATTCAATAACTTCTTAGGACCACTTAGAACACAATTCAAGGGTTGCCTGATCAAACAAGAAAATATTTTTAGAAAGAAAAACAGATTAATGGAAGTGCAAATTCCTGGTTCACTGCCAGTACATGAATGCATAATGCACATGTCTGTGCATATGTGTGCACACAATATATACACACACAAACACATGTATGTATGTGTGTATGTGTGTATCATCCATTTTGTAAACTGTGTGTGTGTATGTTAGAATTAAATAATCACTATGGAAATAGTAGCATATTAAACTCCTCTGAAGTCTCTGAAGTCTTTTTGACATGTTTCACAAGAATTTTGTCTAACGGTAGATGCCACAAAAAATCCAAACATCCAAATCAAAAGTTTGGAAAATGGTGACAGACCAATCTCCAACACCCAAGAAGGTAATTTCAAAAGGAGCTCAAAAAATCAGAGAAACAATGGCAGTTTCTACCTTGGTGATTTCAATATGGAAGAAAATTACACCAGTTTTTTTTCCTATTTTTGGATATGTAGCAATATATAAATATCAGGGCAATTGGAAAAATGATGGTCGCAAAATGTTTCCTTTAGATAACAACCATACATATAATTTCCTCTTTTCTACAGAGAAAAATATTTTGCCCAAGTGAATTGCTGAGATGCTAATCATATTGGATATCATTTTAAAGTTCTCCTAACCAGGGACATCTATTACAGCTTCTACTGTGCCATGGCAATCTTTCTCCACAGAGAGCAACAGGATGCATACATTTCAATAAATGAAAATGACAGGCTTTAAAATGTAATATGGTTTCCAAGGTGTTGCTAAAGAAACTGATTGAAGTTTGTAACTTTTTTGCAATATGAACTTTCCCTATCTCATGGTCAGTCATAAATGTCTTGGTTTTGGGAAAGTACAGACTTAAAATGATACCAAGGAATAGTATCAATTCAATATGGCATGGGTATAAACTCCACACCTTCTAGTCCCATTAAATTGAATGAAACTCCCAGGTCAGTAGACACTATGAGGGAGCTGAAAGGCTGATTAATGCTCACATGTTGCTAGTATACCCTTGGCTGTTTAATGGAATCCTGAAGAATCACAAATTAAATGTATTTATGAAGTCTTAGGCCCATTCCATATAGCTAATGTTTGACCAAAGGCTAAATCTTACAAGTAAGTCCATTTCCTTTGCTTACTAATTTTAGTTTCAGGTTTAAAAAAAATGGAATATTTCAAGTATACCAGGATTTCTTTATTTAATTCAGAGCAGAATCACTAGTGTAATTCCTGACAGAGCCATCCATTTTGGAAGCAACACTCAATTTATCAGGACCCTGGATCAGCTAGGTACATTATGCTGCAATGGACAGCATTGATGATCAGGGGCCAGTTTTACATTGGGGAGGGAGGATGAAAACCCTAGCGGAAGAGACAATATGGCAAAAGGTAGAGCCGTATGGTTCATGAGGATATATCCAAGATTTTCAATGTTCCCTACCCTTGATCCTCAAGATTTGGCATGAGATTGAATTTAAACTAAAATAATTAAATGTAGATGTTAATGAATAATGCCTGTTTAGGAGGTACTTTTTGTCTTCTATGACTTTGTTTGATTTAGCAAATAATCAGAAGGTTACATCTAGGATTTTGTGCCATAGATGTAAATGTATAGGATGGTGAAATCTAGTCAGTATGAATCAATCAGATTGGAAACTGTTTCTACATCCCAATTATTATACTTTGACAGTCTCACTTGGCTGGCCCAGAGTCAAAAGATGAAATTGGTAGAAGAGAATGTTTATAGTTCAAGGTTGAACTGGAAAATTGGATACCATCAGCATATTGCTGATATTGAACCCCAAACCAGCAGATGACTTCACCCAACAGTTTCATGTGGATGTTGAAAAGGAGGACAGAAAGAATAGAACTCTGCACAAAGGAGAGTCCTGTGGAACAATCAACACCAACTAGAATTGACCCCCAGAGAAAGGAAGGGAATCACCACAAAAGAGTGAGACCAATCCCCCAACACATGGAACCAGTTCAGGATATCATCATTGATGGAACTTAAAGCCACATGAGATCAAACAACACAAGGATGGGTATACCATCACATCTCAGCTCTATGACAGGTCATCTACGAGCATGACCTACAATCACAATATTAAATCCCAGCCTGAAACCTAATTGAATCAAGTCAAGATCTCTCTCTTCCAGTGTTCTCATCAGCTGCAGGCTGTCACATTTTCATCAACCTTCCCCAGATATTGATTGGCTTGTTTTAGACTTAAACTGAGATCATTGTGCTTTGCATCTAGGCCCTGACTTTATCATTTTTATTAATAATACTAGTCTATTTCTTATATGATTTTCTCACCTGCATTACAGATATCTGATATGTCTATTTTGCAATCTGACCTATTTTAATTCATTTCAATTTGCTGATACCCAGAATCAACATATAAAGCTTCTGAAATAAAATTTGAGTTGATCATTGGAACCAGAGATTTGCTCTTTCGAGCTTTCAGACTCACCCAAAAGCTGCATGCACACACATGCATGCCAGCCCGTCACTCATGTGGCCCAATTGCCCTCTCCCCCCCAGCTGGGTCACCAAGCCACAAAGGTTGGGGACCACTGTACTAGAGGTTTAGTTAATTGTTCTATATGTAAATTGGGTTACTCCAAAATATGCAAACCTGATTGGTTAAATAATGTAAGCATTGGATTGGTTCACTAAGGGAACCATCCAATCAAACTGAAAAAAGCGGCAAAAACAATCAACAGCTGCCAATTGGCTGGGCCAGCCGGCAGGCTAGCCTGAATTAAAGGCTCGCCCGCGGTTCGTCAGCCGCAACGTTGTCTTCGCCGTTCAGCTGGCTACTTTTAATAGAATAAGACTTTGGCCTGTTGGAAACCGGTTTGACCTCAGAGTGTTTTCCAGATCGGGCTGACACAACGAAACCTGGCACGCGGTGATAGAAACGAAATAAAGACGCGGCGACAAATGGCCGGAAAACAACGCACCGCCGCAACCCTCCAATCCCAACGAAGAAGATTGGGAATTCCTAAACATGCAGAACCGTTTCCAAATGTATTTTAAGAGAAGTTAATGGAGATGGAAGGCAAATCCTCCGAGAGCCACGTAAGGCAGGCTCGTGTTTTTAACACACTGCGGACCTACGGTTTTCAATTCATTCAAAGATGGCCAAAGGCTCTGGCAAAGCCCCCGAGATGTCAAAACAAATAAAACGTTGGCCAGATTGCCAACGAAATTCTCAAAGCAAAGCAACTTACGCTCCGATGGGTGTCAAATTTAATAAAGCCGACAACGACATTCTTAAACAGGGAGAGTCGCGCAGAGAGAGGAAAACAGCCGTACCGATTTCGTTGCTCAACTTGAAAATAGGTTGGTTGAGTGGAAATTCGTCAAACCTTTTGACCGAGCAATGAAGGGAAATCGGGAGTGGTTGTTGGGTGTAGACCGACTCGCCGACACAGAGTAAATTACCTCAATCAAACCCAACATCACAGTGGTAGCCGAAGTATCGGGAAGCCACCAGCCGCGAAGCCACGAAAAAGTATTCGGCCCTGTCGAAACAATGAAGAAGAAATTGAACAACACCACGGGCCGAGAAAGAAACAAACCCACAAAACCAAGAACAGAGAAAACAAGCCTAACAGGCCACCACCCATACGATAGAGTAAATGGGAACGACACCTTGGAGTCTACGCGAAGAAGGAAACGAGGGTCCACGTGTTTATTCGCGAACCAAAAAAAGATAAGGCCAAAAGAAGATTGGCAAGGAATGCCTGGCTTGGCGAGGACACCCAGTCTCCAAGCGTGAAAGCAAGATTTCTTTCTCGATGCATCTGGCAGACAAATTGCAAGAAACGAGGGCATGAGATCGAGAAAAGTCTGCAAGGAATGAAAAAAGGCTACAGCCCCAATGAGAACGCAGAAATTCCCCCAACTACAAACACTGAGCCAAAAAGCGAAACTTGGGAGAAGGAAAGGTGGGCAACAAGAGAAGCGGAGCCAATACACGACCAATACTGTCACTATAGAAAGCGGCTCAAGACGGAAAGCGGGGGAAGAAAGTTAAAGTAACAGTAAATAATTTGAAAGGACAAGCCTGCAAAATGGAAGTGGGACTTTCGGATCCTTTTCTTTTCAAATGGTATCCTTGGGACACGCATAAGAACAACTAGTCCCAGAGTAATCTAAATCCAAGGAACTTCAGAAAAACAGCAAATAAACCCTCAAAGGACTACCAGGGAAACCAAATTTCCCTGGTAGTCGGCAATGTGGACATTTCAGCAGTCGGGCATAACACAACAGTATAGTTAAGTGTTACTGGCTGCCATAGTCCGACCGAGACAGACCAAAGCCTCTGGGTATCAATGTCATCAACATTGGGCACTGGAAAATGACGGAATAGCCGAGTAAACGACACTGGCGCGCCCATCCCGCACCCTTCAATCCAGGACATCTCCATGACCGTGGTTCAATCGAGACATTGGGGCAAAGTATTCAAGGGAAATCCCTATTCTCCCTTTAGTCTGAAACCCCCAAAATAGATAACACCGCGGAGACTAAGGGCAGGCGAGTCCTTTTGCAACTAAAAGGGCACAGAAGAAGAGGAACAGCCTAGAAATTTAATGCCCGCACAGGGGTTATTAGAACGCTGTGGACGCATGCAAATGGGAAACGCCTTATGGTCAACAACCTAATTAAACCCCAGATGGGTCCCGTTTAGAAATCTGTGGTGACTATAAAGGGCCTACACGCTGAAACCACGCAATTGAGCATACAGAACCGCCGCAATACCCCCGGTGCCAGTAGTCCAGTACATTTCTAACTACCCTGGAAAAGGAAAAAATTTTTGCTAAACTCAACCCTAGTAGCGGCAAGCTTTAATCAACAACTCCCACGTGGGACCCAGAAACAGCCTGAAGCAACAGACTATAGGTTTACCTAAAGTTTAACTAGTTACCCATAAAAGGCCGCATTTTTAAGTGTAGAACTCCCAATTTGGGAGTGAGTGTTATAGGCACCAGGAATATTCCAGGTCTAATGGAGCGGCCTCCTAAATGGCAATACAAGGAGTCGTTAACCATGTTTCGACGCAACGTCTAGTCCAGGCCAGAGATGAAATTCCCAACTCAAAGACAAGACTTAAAAGTAGCTCACTAAATTTATCGGAGATTTCCTGGCCCTCCAAAGGTTAAAAAAGAACAGTGTGCCTAAAAAGAAATGGTGTCGAATTCCTGGGCTATTTAATAGACGGAAGAGGGGTATACACCTAGTACAAAAGACTTAAAGCCTATAAGGAAGGCGGCCAGAAAACCAAGGAACAAAATGAACTTCAAGCATTTGCTTGGAGCTTGAAAAAATAAATTTTTCTCATACATGTATCTGCCTACCGAATCCAAAGCCACAATAGCAAGAACCATTACCCGTTATTGGGCAAACAAGAAAAGCAATTTGGACTTTTGGGGCTACTAGGTAGGAGAAGAATTCCTTTCCAAAAAAAATAATAAAATTTTTGCTAACAATCAGAACAAACACGTCTCAATTTCAATTTAGCCAGCACATAGCGAGCAAACTGCCATTGAAAAGGGTGACCTGCGACGGCTTCGCCATTCCAGCAGTCGGGTGGCCATCCTGAGCCACCAACTGCCTGAATTGAGAGAGGCACCGCGTCGCATATTACTCAAGGGACCAATGTCCTATAAACCAAGAGAATTCAGGCCAACTGTGAACAGCAGAAGCTCCTAGCAATTGGTCCTGGAGTGACGTTTCCCACGAGTGACGCTTGAACTGGGGGCGGACTTTTTCAAATTATCAACGAGAAACCAAACCGGCTATTTGGGGAAATCTTTGGCCGGAAACAAAACGAACGCAAAATCCCTTTCTCCAAGATGATAGGAATGTCCAAGAGTTCTAGCAGCCTATTTCTTAACTCTGACACATTGGACCAGGAAACACCATTTCCATGCAAGAAACGCTTTGGGCAGAGCACCTTTACCTGCACCATGGGAAGACCCGGCACCAGCGAATGACAGCATTACAAAAGCAAGAAGACTTGCACCAATCTACCCATGATCCAAGCTTATGAAATGTCGGTCATGAAGCCACCGCAGAAAGACTCATTGAAGGTTCGGCGTCCGCGTCTTAGCCTGGGTAAGGTAAAGGTGGCCGGAAAACCAAAGAAACGACTGAAACTTATTAAACCTTTCCGGACAAGAATCAGACTGACTTTCTAATTTAAAGGGGTGTTTACGTGGGGTGATTGGGTAAAGCCATTCCTAAGAACTACACCCACGGTACTTAGAATGGTAACGAGGGCACCCGGGAATTGGTAAAAATGAAAAAAGCATGAAAAAGCTTGCTAGACAGTTATCGTTTGGTTTTGGCCAGTTATTGAATGGGAATTAGATATTGGGTAAGCTCGTGCAACAGAAATGCCAGGTTGTAGAACCCGCCGCTAAGCATCATTAAAACAGACTGGGAAACCCGCGAAGCCGTGGTCAAGAATCCATTGACTTCGCGGTTCTACAAGGGGCATAGCTTTCTGATTGTCGTGAATGCCTATTCTATCTATGGTTAAGAAGTAAACAAAATCATTCAATCAACGACAGAGATACTGGTAAAACAAACTAGACACCTTTGCCACCCATGGTCCTAACGACGTCTGGTTCAGATAAATGGGCAAAGGCTAACCAGCTACAATTCGGATCTAGCTCCTAGGTATCAAGACATGCCCTCACATACACGCCGGCTCACCCGGCTGCAAACGGCAGGGCTGAAAATGGTCTGGTTTACCAAAGATTATGGGTTAGAAAGAATGGATCGACCGGAGAAAATAAATGTCCAACAGAAAAATAACTGATTGCTCACAACTCCCAACACTTATACGCCCAGTACACAAACCAACAAAGGATGCCGCTGTGAGCCAGAAATTACTCCAAGGGGAGAAATTTAATCAAGATCACACAACCTTGATTAGGTTTGCCACCAAATTGTATGCCACATGAAACCCTCCCCGACTGCCTCTTACAACAAGCACGATTTTAGACAATTGAAATAGGCGATTTTTGGTTTACGCTAAAAAAACTACTTTACCGGGTAACCTGTATGGCTACCAGGGAAAATCACGCAAGATACAGGCTCAAAATCCTACCAGTTAAAATTGGGAACGACGGCCAGGGCAATTGGAAGGGCATGACCGCTCCCGTTTCCTGAAACAGTAGAAACAAATATGGACGATACAACCCTTACGTTAAAAAAAAAAAAAAAAAAAACCGATCAGATGGAACGGCAAAACAAGGGTGGGGGGGGGGGAAAAGGCGAGGAATAAATAAAGAACCATTACCAAACAAACCCGAAGAGTGTTAATAACAACAGAAAAGACAAATGAAAATCAAACTGGTTTGAAAGAACTTGGCGCGAAGAGCCCATTGGGGAAGGGACAGGCCCAGGCCAGCCTCGACCGTGCCCGGAGGAAACGGGAGGGGAGCGGCAAAACCGCCGGCCCTCTAAGAAACGCAGGGTTGGCAGTAAAAAATGGCTGATTCCCCCTTCCAAACGTTCCAGAGAGAAGGAAACGACGGACCAGCAAGCTCCACCGAACTTGGTTCGAAGAAGTCTCCACCAAAAATGAACCGCCGCAAGTACCAGGTCGAGTTCAGGGAAAGCCCCACCTACCTGCGCAACTGAGTCACCACACGTACGGACTGAACTAAGGGAGGGGGGGTGGTTCTTATATGAAATTGGGTTTCCCAAAATATGCAAACTCTGAAATTGGGTTAAATAATGTAGCATTGGAATTTGGGTTAACTAGGAAACCAATCCAATCAACCTGAAAAAGGTCCAAAATCAACAGCTGCCTTGGGCTTGCAGCCGCGGTAGCCTGGAATAAAGGCTGCGGTGTTTTCAGCCAAGGTTGTTCCGTTCACTGACTATTTTAGAATAAAGACTTTGCTGTTGGAACCCGGTCTACCTCGTGTTTTTCCGAACCAAACATTAATAACATAAGTGAGATGTGCAAGGCCCCTCACCACTACATGGCAGCAAGTCATAAAGGAGATATTTGCCATGTAACTCCAAGCAACAGTGTAGGGCAGAATCTCCAACCTTTCCAGCTTTGAAGACTGGCAGGGGGGAAAGAGGGGATGCTTCTGTATGAGCGGTGGGCAGGCATGCACAGCTACATTGCACAAATGGTGAGTATGTGTGCCCGCTGTTCGTACAAATGAACCTGCACATATCCTCGCCTGCCCACTGTGTGTACAAGTACAGCTGTGCACACTTGCCTGCCACTTCTGCAACCTGGTTTTGAATGGGCCGTGGCCCAGTAGTGGACAAAGGCCAAGGGGTTGGGGACCTCTGGTGTAGGGAACCCAGGCAAATCTATTCCGAATACATACTTTATTCACTAGACACTGGTTCTTTTGAAAATTTCCTAAACTATTGTAGTTGAGCAAGTGGTAATATCCTAATTAATAAACTCATAACTTTGAGTTTGAGAGTGTGTCCATACTAGTGACTCACACACATAATATCAGCCTACCTCCACACTTGCAAAAAGTGTAAATGTTTACTGTCAAGTGAGTTAGAATATAATAATGCCCTTAGTAAAATATTTACAATGTTGTACATGTATTTAATAAACTTCATACTGCATTGAAAATATATCCTAATGTACAAAATAAATTAGCAAACAGTTGCTTTCTCAGGCATCCTATTATTATTCTATTTTCAATCTGATTTTAGCAAAGATAATAATTTATTTCAAACAGATTTGGGCAAGCAACAATATGAGGATTGGAAACAAATTTTGGTTTGCTAGAATAGACATGATATATATTGTAACCACCCTATACTTTTCAGGGCTTTTGCTCACAATATATTTTCACTGTAGATATTTTTTTTTTATTTGAACAGTTCAGCAACAATACCCCTCCCCTCCCACCAAAAAAGGTATATTTATATTATTACTCTAATACAGCATTCTGGCTGAGAACATGAATTAGAACTCTTATTCATGGCCATATTAATGTGCATTCCTTCAGCCTTTCTCATACAATTTGCAATGCCCTGACTAGTCTGCCTCAGTAATCTGTTCCTGGGAGTTGTCCTGCTCTTACAGTGATTGGTAGCTTTGTTTCTCTTCCCTGGAGTAGTGGGAAGAGGGAAAGTGAGAAAGATAATTTTTTCTTAAAATGTAACTTGAGCAAGAATGGATGGCTGTCGGGCCTGGAGGCTGTGGTTACCCCTCAAGTTGCTTGAATGACAGGCCACTGGTAAAGAGACAATCTGTGCTGATAACCTACCTGTCAAGCTATTTCTGAACATAGAATTATCAATCTTCTGGAAGATTGGTAGACCTATGTCCAAAAAACACAGTGGAAGAGGTAAAACAGGGTGGAGCTTACCTAGAACACTACTATAGACTCTCTCCCATTTCATTGTGGGCCAGCCTCCATCCCACTGACCCTTCTAATCAGCTAATTTCAAACAGAGGTAGTGGCAAAGTAGAAATTGGGAGACTATGAGTTCAAGTCCCACCTTAGCCATGAAAGCCTTGAACCAATCCCTCTCTTTCAATCCAACCCACCCCACTGGATTGTTGTTGTGGGAAAATTGGAGGAGGAGGGTATGTTGGATAGATTCATTGCCTTGAATTATTTATAAAAAATAATAAAGAGAGGATGCAAGTAAATAAATAACTAAATCATTCCTCCCCTTGGCTAGGAGGAAAAATGGACATTGCTCCTCTCAATTTTACCTCAGCTCTTAAATATCCCAAACCAATTCTGAATTAACAAAAAGAACAGAAAATGTTTTTAGTATTGTCTCCACACCCCCAATACCCCTTCCCTCCCATCATAGGCCAAATTCTCTAACATGATATATTTCAATAAATTTGTCTGGAGTTTGAAAATGATTCATTTTGAAAAACTAGTGATGAAGGATGGTAATAGGTGAAGCTCAGTTGTAAATAAATAAATAAGTAAGTAAGTAAATAAACAAGTAAGTAAATATAAATAATTTAAATACATACATACATACATACATGTATGCATTTAGAGTAAATAACTGAAAGTCTTTTCAAATTGACACAGCACTGATGGGTGGGAAAGGCTTATTTCCAGAGGTCTTGAATTCCCTTCCAAGAGTTGTCTGGACAGATGGTAGCACACTTGCATTTAAAATAATTGCCAAATGACTGTGATTAGAGTGACCTAGGTTTAACTTCCAGAACAGCATACAAGACAGTAAATTTCTATGTGGGTTCACGAAGAAGAGAAAATTGATTGTGTATGCCATACTAATGATGACAAATATACATTGAACATGATCGTCATATTATTACTACACTTGGTCCTCACCTTATGGCCAGTTGCTTAACAGTCTCTCAAAATTATATCAGATCCTCCAAAACATACTTAAATCTTGATTCCGAAGGCCATAACAACCTCGTCCCCACAGTCATGTGATTGTATTTTGGGTGCTTGACAACCAAAATCTCCTTTACAGCTCTTAGCAGCATCCTGTGATCATATGACCATGATTTTTGACATTTGTTGCCAGTTTCCTGTGTTTATTTCTGGTTTTGCAAAAAAAAACAACCCACCCACTAAATAAAATCATTTAATAAACTTCCACATTTGCTGCAAATAATTTGGCTACAGTCATGTGGTGACCGCCTTAACAACCACAATAATTTATGACTGGCTTCAATTCTGGTTGGAAGTCAAAGCCTACCTGTAATGAGATATTAACATTAAACCACAACTATCTCACCACCTATCTGGTAAGCCTTTGCTTTTTTCTCCCCATGGCTGTGGCAAGTTTAGCACTGTGGGAATCATATAATTTCGTTCACCCCAGGTACTCTCTCAATCAAGCAATATGTTTTCCATTCCCTCAGAGCAGCCAGCAGCAACATAAAACAGATAAAGGAATAGGAAGGAATGGTACAGTTTGTGTTGGTGGAACCAATTAAACAGTGCAAGTCAAACTGGAAGCTTGTTTCGGAGATGCCATTTGGGCAGACTGCACTTAAATGAGATTATTTGTTGTTCTAATCTATGAAATATGGTTTCTGTTCAAGTCATTATTAAATAGTGATTTGTCCCATAAATCTCAGTGCATTAAATTACAATAGGTACTGCACAGAGTTCTAAAAAAGGCAGATTCTCTGACTTACCCTTTTATTTTGATCAGCTGCATCAAATATTTTTAAAATTAGTTATTTAAAACTACATATTTTACTCTGAAATGAATCAAAACATTTAACTCCCAGCCCAATTCTAGTTTTATGCATTTATTTAGTAAATTATTTGGAAACCGAGTGAATTATTTTTGAATTATTTTTCTCTACTATAGTAAGTTATTTTCTCTACTACAGTAGAGAATTATTTTTCTCTACTGTAATCAATTTTAATTCAGTCAAATTAAAGGTTCCTTTTTCAGTCTTTCACACAAGGGAGTAGTTCTTAATAAAGTGTGCAATCCCTCCTTGATTCCATCATACACAGCGTAACTGAAAGAAATGTAATCAATCTGTTTCGGCAGCTCTTCCAGCTGACCTCGACAGTTGGACCAGCTTTCTCCAGAACAAAGTACAAATCCTAGAGCCAACATGTCTGGACAATGTTAAGCAAAATGTATGAAACCAAAGATAAGGCTTTTCTTCCTCCAAAGCTGTTTGTATCTGATGCTCTGCAGATAGGCCAACCATAGAGTCTGAACATTAGCATCATGAAGAGCTTGTCAGAATAATTCTCAGTTTCATATGAAGAGACATGTGAATAATGAGACAAATGAAATAACCATAATTTATGTTTTAGTACTGCCCAGAGGAACAAAATGATTTATTCCTTTCTTAACATTCATTTCATTTCATTAGAAATGTTTTAACATGATTTTAACGTAATAGGTAAGATTATCCTGAATTCTGAAGCCCTCAGGATATTAGTGTTTGTCAGAGGTAATGCTTCCTTTGAATGGATTGTTTTTTTTTAATTTGTACTGGAAGGCTCAGTTCTTGGACTATTTTGAATAAAATAAAAATCATATTCACATAGTTTTAGATGGTAAATCCAGGAAAAATCACACAACTGAATGGAGTATTTAAAATACACTGCTGTGAAAGAGAAGGAAATAGAGGAAGTAGAACATCAGACTTGGAAGTCTGTTTGAGCAGGACACCCTGTGCTGTTTAAAATAGTCTCTTCTTAAAAGCCTCCAGTGATGGAGCACCCATAACCTCTGAAGGCAAGCTGTTCCACTGCTTGATTTTTTTCACTGTCAGGAAATTTCTTTATCTGGATCTTGAGTTTGTCTTTAGGAGTGTAGGCTATTCCTGCCAGCTTGGCATCATTTGCAAATTTGATGAGATTTGTCTTTTGTTCATGAGACTATTTAACAGGTATAGACTTCAGGTAAAAATACATGGAAATGAAATGCAAATCAATCAAAGAAATTGTCCACCACATTATAGTTTTTGTCAGGAAGGGACAAGAAAGCAACAGAACTGTCACTTTATTTTATTTTATTTATTTATTTTGTCAATCGCTTACAAGATAATAGGTATAAGTAAAAACATAGTTATGAATGCATGGATCCATATAAGAAAAATAAAAAAATAAAAGAAACAATAGGACAGGGATGGTAGGCATATTGATGTGCTTATGCACACCCCCTACAGACCTCTTAAGAAAGGGGTGAGGTCAATAGTAGATAGTCTAAGCTTAAAGTTTTTGGGGTTTGGGGAAAAAACAACAGAGTCAGGTAGAGTATTCCAGACATTGACCACTCTGTTGCTGAAGTCGTATTTCCTGCAATCAAAGTTGGTGCAATTAACCTTGAATTTCTATCTATTGTTTGCTCTTATGTTATAATGGTTGAAAGCTGCAGTATTCATTGACAGGAAGGACATTGCAATGTATGATTTCATATACTATACTTAGATCGGACCTTATGAAACATCATAGTTCTAGGTTTTCTAGGTCTAGAAATTTCAAATCTGGTGGCATAAGGTATTCTGTAAATGAGTAGAGGAGTGGAGAACTCTTCTTCTGAAATATTTCTGGACTTTTCTCAACTGTGTTAATATCAGATACGTAATGTGGGTTCCAGACTGATGACCTGTATTCGAGTATTGGTCTCGCAAATATTTTGTATGCTCTAGTTAGTAGTGTGATATTACCAGAGAAAAAAGCTACGTAGGATTAGGTTAACAACTCTTAACGCCTTTTTGGCTATATAGTTACAGTGCGCTCTAGCACTTAGATCATTAGAGATGAGTACTCCAAGATCCTTGACAGATTTTGGATCATCAACAAGGTCTTGACTATTCAGCCTGTATTTTATTTTCTGATTTTTTTGCCAATATTAGGACAGAGCATTTATTTGTTGAAATTTGAAGTTGCCATTTTGCTTGACCATTCTGATACACAGTGAAGATCTTTTTGAAGGGTAGCAATATTGTCTGTGGTGTTGAATAGCTTTACATCATCAGCAAGAGAACGCAGTTGCTCTTGATATGATACAGAGGTCATTTATGTAGACTGAAGAGAGTTGGTCCTAGAATACTGCCTTGGGGGACACAACTGTTGACAGGTACAGAATTTGATAGGACGCTCCCAATTTGACCATTTGTTGTCTGTTTGACAGGAATGCTTCTAATCAGTTATACAGGTGTCCAGAGATACTGTAAGATTTTAGTTTTAGGAGTAGTTTCTCGTGTACCACTGAATCAAAGGTTTTATGGAAGTCTATGTAGATTGTGTCTATTGCTTTGCCCGATCGAGTTGTGTAGTCTATATGTTTTTGCAGTGTAAGAGTTCAGATTGCAAGATAGTTTTTTTCTGAAACCAAATTTTATTAGAGAGTAGGTTGTTTGTTTCTAAGTGAGGATGATGGATTGGTTAATAATTGATTCCATGACTTTACAGGTGATGCACCATAAAGAGATTGGTCTGTAATTTTCAACTAGGCTGGGGTTTCCCTTTTTGCAGATGGGATGACCGTGGCTTGTGACCATATTTGGCATGGAGCTGGTTCCTGCAAGATTTTTCAAAGATTATGCTTAGAGGTTCTGCTGTGGCAGTGGATAGCTTTTTAAGAAGTAGCCACATATTCCATCCGGTCCAATAGATAGAAATGGTTTTAGATTGTGTAGTGCTTTTTCAACATTGTCTTCTGTTAAAATCAATAGATATTAGATCATTGTAGTTGCCTGTGATTCGACTAGAAAATACTGGGCATGAATCCATTGCTGTTTACAAATACTGAGCCAAAGAATGTGTTAAAGAGGTTGGCTTAACAGTGTTGTCATTGCAGTCTTTACCATTAGGTCCTTTCAGGGGTGGGGATGGACCTTCAGTCTTTTAGTTTGTTGTTATAAAATTGTAGAAAGCATGGGTGGAATTGGTGCGTAGAAGGTTTTCTTCTTGTTTAATGTGATAATTGGTGCATTCAGTTTTTATCTGGTTGCATAATTTTTTTAATCAGTTTTTGAAGTTTGGCAAAACGTGACCAGATTTGTTTTTCCGCCAAAGTGATTTCTTTTTGGATTAAAGCTTCCTTACTGTTTTGGGTAATTTGTTTTTTCTGGTTTTGGGAGTTGTTAATGGTTACATATAGTTTGATGAGTCTTTTTTGACTTCAAGTAAAAATATGTTGTAATAGTCTTCGACAATATTGCATCCAGAGAATAGAATTGCCAATCAATAATGAGAGATTGTTGTGTTTATAAGATCATAGTTGCCTTTTTTGAAGTTACAATTGGGGATTCTGTCATTGTGATGATTTTATGTGGATGTATGCTGAGACAAAAGTCAATCATGTTGTGGTCACTGTTGGAAAAGGGTTCTTTAATTTGTATTCTGTAAATTGAATTCAAACTATTGCAGAAGATGAGATGAGGCAGTTGTTAAGTCTAGTATTGTTGGTTACTAGGTTTTCTAGTCCCAGATTTGTTGCTGCATTGTAGAAGGTTGCATGTGTGGGTTCAAGCTGTACATTCATTAAGGGTTAATATGAGGTAGATTGAAGCTACAAGAAAGATAAAAACATGTGGGCAGGATGCTGCCATGTTCGTAGGGTATTTAGCTTGTTTGCATGTTTGATGTCATAATCAGAGCTCTGAAACATAGTAAAACCAAAATGTGATATTTAAGGACAGTTCACAAATGATGGTCTCAGGAATAGCAAGCTCCTGGATAACTTGGATGTTTTTTAATGTAGGGACTTTTTTCCAAGATAGCAACACCACCTCCTCTACAGATTTCACAATCTGATTCAGTAAACATGATAGTCTCTTACTGTGGTCATGGAGTCAGGGAGAATGCGTTGAGCCATGTTTCACAGACAAATATAATGTCAAATTTAGCCATATTTAGTAAGAGGAGAAATTCAGGTATTTTTATTTACAAGGCTTCTTGCATTGAGTAGCTTGTATTTAAGGCCAGTTGTGGTTGGAATAGAGGTAGTTAGGGCATGCGTGCCTCCTTTTGAGTGATTTTGGATTGGATGGGGTGGGGTTGGATGCGGAGATGCAGGTTGTATGACTTTCTTTTGATGTAATCAGCTCTGCAGTCAATTATAGGTCCTTA